>PVJC01024750.1:0-25274 GCA_004026665.1 Murina feae | reverse complement strand
CGTTCGGACTTTTTAACCCAGGAAAATCTTCTCAAAAGTTGGGGGTCATCTTATACGCCTAGTCATCTTATACGCTAGAAAATACAGTAACTAATAATTATAATTATCATATGACTATTCTATTTTCTAAATATTGTATTAAATAAGGCTTTTTATTTTGCTTTGAGTCAAGATTTGTTAAAGTGCACTTTTAATTTTATTACCAAAGTTAGGGGAAGAAACAGAATATTAGGGACTAGCTATAGTTATAAGAAATACTAGAGGCCTGGTGCATGGATTCATGCACCAGTGGGATCCCTCAACTTACCCTGTGGGGATCCAGCTGAAACTGGCTCTTCAACATTCCCTGATGGGTCCCAGATTGTGAGAGGCTTCCTATTCTCTGGTTCTAGGTATGTCACTCAAGAACCACAGTTGCCAAGTTACCACAGCTTGGCAGCTCCTGCATTGAGCATCTGCCTCCTGGTGGTCAGTGTGCATCATAGCTATCAGTCAGATGAGCAAACAGTTGGATGATCGCTTAGGCTTTTATATATATAGACTAGGGGCCCAGTGCACAAAAATTTGTGCACTTGGGGGGTGGGGGTCCCTCAGCCTGGCCTGTGCCCTCTTGCAGTCTGGGACACCTTGGGGGAGATGTCCACCTGCTGGCATGCCTGGCCAGCCTGGGTGAGGGGCTGAGGGCCATTTTCAGGCTGCCCACAGCCCCTTTAGGGTTGGTGCACTGGGGGGTGCGAGGGCTGGTGAGTGCAGGCCTGGATGTTTCCCACCGGAGGGCCCACAATTGCACACGCCTGGTAGGCCCCCACCACTGAGGGGACACACCTGGCGCAGAGCTGGGTGGCGAGCCAGGGGCAGACACTGGTGCAGGATCCCTCAGAGGGGCCCTGCTGCTGAGCAAACATACCTGGGTGGAGCCGGGCAGCGGACTGGCTTTGGATTCTCTGCACTGTGCAGCAAACACTTCCACACGCCCTGTGGAGGCCTCTGGGGGGCGGATGAAGGTAGCAGACCCTAGACGGGTGCTCCCACATGCCTCGAGGAGGCCCCTGGGGCAGAGCCAGGCAGCAGACCCAGGACAGGCGTTCCTGGACACCCCACGGAGGCCCCCGGGGGGCAAAGCCAGGCAGCGGACCCGGGACAGGTGCTCCTGGACTCCCCGAGGAGGCCCCCAGGGGGTGGAGCCAGGCAGCAGACCCAGGATGGCTGCTCTTGCAAGCCCTGTGGAGGACCCGCTCTCCCACATGCCTGGTGGAGGCCCCCGGTAGGCGGAGCCAGGCAGTGGACCCAGGATGGGCGCTCCTGGATGCCCGAGGAGGCCCCAGGCCGGACCCCCCCACACTGAGCTGACACACCTGGTACAGCTGTGCCAGCCATGGAGGCTCCCAGTGCAGAGCTGCCCTGCCAGCCTCCATCTTGGCTGGGTTAATTTGCATACAGCCGCTCTGATTGGCTGGTGGGCATGGCCGTGAGCAGAGGCTCAGCCAGCCTAGGCAGACAGTTGCAACAGATGCCTCTGGTTTACTCTAGTTTCATGGCTGCCGGCCTCCATCTTGGCTGGGCTAATTTGCATACAGCCGCTCTGGTTGGCTGGGAGGCATGGCTTGGCTGGTGGGTGTGGCTTAGGTGTTTCGGGTAATGGTCAATTTGCATATTACTCTTTTATTATATTAGATTAGTCATGCTCTGTTAACCTTGATTATTTTGTTCTAATAAAAGAAAGCACATTCTTACCTGGCCTAGAATCTAGGAGTCAACCTTACCCCTGGGGCTTGGGAGTCAACATCAGACCTGGGAATCAATCTTGAAATGCAGGTTAATTCTCATTGGAGAACTGCCTATTATCATGGAAAGATTAACAACATTGCTTAAACCACGGAGTCCCCACCTAGCCCAAATTGCCTACTTCCTCACACCTGTAACACCCATTTTGTGTACCCATTCTTATTCCTTTTGCCTATTTCTCCATGTAATCTTGGTCCTATTCAATATAAGCAGCTGGTGCAGAGCAGATTTTGGGAATGACCTGCTGCTCTCACATACTACCGGCATTATTGGAAATAATGCTCATGTCTGATTCAACTCCATCTGTTGCTTTATTGGCTCAAGTAGTGACAGGCAGCCTGGACCCATTGGTTGTCCAGTTTCACCCCAAACCAACTGGAACCACATTTGTGGATGTGGGGTCAGGCATCTGCCCACATAGAGCTCCTCCAGTGATGCTGACAAACTGAGGTTTCACAAACACCACTCCACATCCTCTCTTGTGTCAATGTATTATTTTATTTTATTTGCTAAAAGCAGAGAAAAGCACATTAAAATATCTCACTAATTTTATGTTAGAGTTTATTTTTTGTAGGTCATATATTTTTCTCCTTGAGTGTTTCAGCAGTTATATGATTTAGCAGCTATATCGTTGTTGTTGAGAAATCATTCATGCAGATTTTTAATTGGTTTAACATTTTATTTTTAATCATAAATTTTACTTTGAGAAAAAAAATCAAATCCTCCTGTCTTTTAATTGCATTTTATGTTTTAACATTTATATTTCTTTATATATATTTCTTTATATTTTTTCATTTCTTCCTCATAAAATTCCTGAATTACAGGATGTTTCTTTATACATCCTTCTTATAGATAATATTTAAATGGATTAATTTTTAATTCCCATCTGCTTATTTTTTTTCTTATTATAATTGAGATTTTCAATTTGTAGTGATTATTGTATATGAGATATACTTTTCGTTTTTACTACTGCAACTAATTTGTTTTATGTTTTATTCTTATATTGCCTTATTGTTTCTGTCGTTTTCTACCTCTTGATATTTGTATTATATATTTATTCATTTCACATTCTAGTGATTTGGAAAAGAGAAATTTTCATAATAAGGAGGATAATTGTTAAGGTTTTAAATGCACATACTAATTGTGGTAATGGCACATTTAAATGGACTATGTAATTTACACTAAACTTCCTATAGAAAACACCTAGAAATGCTGGACCAAATGTTAAAAAATAAAATGAGGAGTCGGGAAAGTGACCAGACTGTGAAGCTCTGCAGCATTTGAGACCCTTTTCCCCTGGGGTCTCCTCCTGACCCTAGAAGTGGCTGAGTGGCTGAGAAGACAGTTTGAACAGACCTCAGGCTCCAGGGGATAAAATTAGAGCACAGTTCTCACTAGAAGGCTTGGTGCTAGCGGGCTATCCACCGGGCATAAATGGAGGAAAAATAAATGGGCTGGTTCTCTCTGGAACTAAGGACCAGCTTTGTTTTAATAAGGACCCACTTGTGGAATTTTAATTCTATCTACATTTTAAATTCTACAAAACATGCTTCTTATTGCTATTTTATGTATTTAGTGTTATTTTAGAATTATCAATTTGGCATTATTGCTTTGTATTCATTCTTGCACCTCCAAGTTCCTAGCCAGGATCGTTTTTCTTCTGCCTGAGGTATATATTCTTTGTCATAGATTTGTTGGTGGCTAATTCTCAACATTTTAGAGTGTCTGAAAATGTCATTTTTATGAGGTACATTTGCAGGATATAGACTTCTAGGCTGGCAGTTATTTTCTGCCAGCTTCTTTGAAGTTGCAGTCTTATCACCTGCTTTCTAGTCCCTTTTGAGACATCAGCTAATAGGCTTATTATTTCTTCTTTTTACATATCAAGTCTTTTTTTTTCTGGCCTCCTTAAAATTCACCTTGTTCTTTGGCCTCTGTCAGTTTTACTATGCTCAGCCTACGTGTTTTTTCCTTTGTATTTATCTTTTTTTAATCCTTCCCAAGGATAAAATTTTCCATTGATCCTAGAGAGAGTGGAAGAGAGAGGGAAAGACAGAAAGAAACACTGATGTGAGAGAAACACGTCAATTGGTTGTTTCCTGCAGGTGCTCCAACCAGGGCTCAGGCAGGGCAGGAGCCTGCAACCAAGGTAGTGCCCTTCACCTGAATCGAACCCAGGACCCTTTGGTCCACAGGCTGACACTCTATGCACTGAGTCAAACTGGCTAGGGCCCCTTTGTCCTTATCTTGCTTGGGGTTTGTAATGTTTCTTGAGTCCATGACTTGATGTCTTTTGCTAATTAAGGAAAATAAACAGTTTTTATTTATTCAAATATTGGTCTCCCATTCTTTTTCTCCTATTTTGTGGGATGCAAGCTACATATATGTTAGACCTTTTCACCATGACAAATATGTTGTATCTTTAATGTATGGGTTGTCATGTTCCATTATGGCTACTTTTAAACAAGTGTTTAATATTTCATATGAAAGTTGTAGAGATAAGTTGGGCCTTAGTATGATGTTCTTGTTTTGCAAAGAGGAATTCTATTTGTTCCTGGAAGATAGCAAGAAGTTCTAGAAAAGCAGTATCAGCCTCATGCAACCAGGAACTGAAATGAATCAACATTTGAACCAGGAGATAGGGTTGCAACTCCATGCTTTTAATATAAACACCATACTAGCTTCCCTTTAAGGGTTTATTTCAGAATATGCTTTTCATTGGTAGGATATTTTCTGAATCCTTGCATACTAGTATATGAAAGTATCTTTTTGTTCTCTTGATATGAGAACAACAACTTGTTTCCATCTCAAGTTCTTGGATTACTACTTGTGTCTCTCCCACCCTATACAGGTGCTCAAACATCAATCAAATGTTAAGAAAGAGAAGTCCTAGGACAGCCTTTGTCTCTCAGCCAATTTAAAAAGGAAGCCTGACTGGATATTTGAATTAATCTCTCATATTCTCTCTCTCTCTCTCTCTCTCTCTCTCTCTCTCTCTCTCTCTCTCTCTCTCTCTCTCATTTCATAACTTCATTCAGATGGTAGATATGTCAACGGGTCTAAGGGTACCTTTTGCTAAAATTTGTTTCTCAGAAAGAGTAAGCCATTTTTTTCTTTCAACTCAGAGTTCTACCAGGAATGAACATTTGTCTTCTTTCTTTGAGTATTGCTCCTATTTCACTTATATCATTTCTTTCTATGTATTTAGGTGCACCAATTACTCACAGGTGGTGTTTCCATTTCCTGGTCTCCATATTGACCTTCATTCTTTCACCACTTTCAATAATTTAAACTTTAATTGGCATCCTGGGAGATTTTCCCAGCTTCATATGGTGAGATATATTTCTTGAAGTGGTAATTCTGCCATCTAATACTCCTACTGCAAATATAAATATTATGCAGTTGGATTAGTGTATTCCATCACACCTTTAATAAATTTATAATGCTTCAGAATAGTTAGAAAAAAATGTAAGTTACATGCCCAAGCCCTACACTCCTCAGCCTTAATCCTGTTCTCCCAAAGTGTACACATTTTAATAGTTCTTGTCTCTTTTAGTTTCTTTTAAGTATTGAAATAATACACTAAAATCTTTATTTCATAGTTTCTTTCTTTCTTTTTTTGCAGAATGAGGATACTGAAGCACCTGCTTTCTTTTTGCCAATCTTCCCCACCTTCACCTTTCACGTTGTATCTGTATTTTTAAACAATCAGTGCTGATAATATTTATGTACTTCTCCATAACCATAAACTCTGCGCTTTATCCACACATTAATGTTAAAAGTTAAAAATAATTAAGCAACATCAAGTTAGTGTCCGTCTTAGGGGCTCGCTCACATTGCCTTCCTCACAGAGTTTTCAGTTATTCTAAGTGCCTTTCTCGGTTTCTTCTATGTAGTGTCTTTATTATATGTTTTAATTATTCCAGTTTCTAAACACTTCATGGTAACTGCCCAGGGAATGAGTATTTTTGTTTCCACTCCCCCTGGGCCCTTCGTGACCCTTGCCCAGTCTGTGCTGGTTACTCAACAGGTCCCCACTGTCTGCCATTGTGGAAATCTCCACTTTGTGCTTTTAATGTTAATGTTCTAGTTCCTGGTTCCTAAATTTTTCTAAGATTATTTTATTTTTTTTTATTGGGTGAAACCTTCAAGAAATTCTCTAACATAGAGAATATGGAAAGTTAATTTCCCAAGTCATTTTCTGTCAAAAATGCCTTTATTTTTCTTTCATATTTGATTTAGAGGCCGTCTATATACCAATTTGAACTATAAACACACAGAGATAAGAATTATTTCAAGTGACTTTAGAACATAAAATTTTTACTGTATATTCCTATAGAATAAATTCTATTCTATGTTTACATTATTAGTAGTATTTATATACTAAATTTCATTCTGCAGTCCAATAGTTAGTATTCATATTGTAATTTTAAAATGTTTTATTTAGAGTATAGAAATATGCAAGTTACATATCATATTACTGCCTTTAAGAGCCAAAGTTTTAGCATAAAAATAGATAAGAGGATAAAATTTTTAAAAATTAAAAATACTGTAGTGTTACATGTGAATTGGAGATATCAGTATGGGCTCTGGGTTATATTGTCTTATTTTAAAATCTATATAATTTCTAGCTTGTCCATTAAAAATTCTAGAATCAGTGACAACCCATTAGCAGTGAGTCACCAGGCACCCAGAACTCCTTGGAGGAATAGCTGATTCCAGGCCTAAAGGTGGAAATATGTAGGATTAGGCTGGGATATCTTATACCAGAAAGCAAGGAAAATTTTAAGGATCATAGGCAAATGCAACAAACAAACAAATAACAACAACAAACAGGATACAACCTCAAAGGTCCCCTTTGGTCAAAGAAAGAACAACCAATAATCTGATGAATACTATATAAAAATCTATGACATCAAAATTATACTTAAAAAAGAGACAGGGGGAAAATTCCTTATTGGACATCACCAAAAGTAAGTATGGCATCAACTCTGAAAACTGGTTATTATAAAGAACATTACCTGCCTGTCAGGTTTCAAGGTAGTCAAATATCTATAGCTGATAAAGGAAAATTCTGCTTTGTTGAAAAATTCTAGCTAGAAATGTGGTAGGAATAACAGAAGAGAAACATTTTGTTTCTTAGTTCTCCTGAAATAAATAATGGATCTAGGCAATGGTCATAATTTAATAAAAATAGTAGATGAAAGATTATGAGATATTTCATAATGATAGGATTAGATTTTCAGGACCTACATCCCCTGACTATTATTAGCATCATTAAGGATGGAACAAGAAGTCACTGTGGTCCTGAAATATGATGCAACATGACACAGAGCATTAACTACTAAGTGCAAACCAAAGACACAAAATAAAAATCTAAGCAAGATTCATAACTAACTTGCATTTATAGGAGTATATATAATCAGTTAAATGGCACTGAAAAAAAGCACACAAATAAATCCAGAATGTGGAATATTTTTTAGAAGCATTTATTAAGTTTTGGTAAAAATTCAATAATATGAGGGTAAAAGGCAGAAGTGAGTGGGCTAGAGAGAAAATAAAAGAGATTCAAGAGGCATAAAGAACAAATGCAATAAGTGGGAATTATATGAATCTTAATTCAAACAAACCAACTATTACTGGATTTTTTTTTAGATAATCATGGAAATTTGATTATAGACTGAATATTGAGTGATACTAAATAAGTATTTTAGTATTAGGTATGACAATCCCAGTATAGTTTGTAAGAAAATGTGTATATTTTTAAAAGTACATAGTGATATATGCAAAAGTGAAATGACCTGTCTTTATTTATTTATTTTAAGCAAAGAAAAAAATGCAAAACAGAGAAAGATAAAGCAAATATTACAAGATCCTGATAATTGTATTTAAAATACAGATATTTGTTTTTGTGATTTCTTCTATGCAACCTAAATATTAAACTTTAACATTCAATTTTGTCTTGTGCTATGTCTAAGCTTTAATGTTTAACACGTAACTCTAATCTGTGTGTGTATGTGTGTGTGGCTGTGTGTGTGGCTGTGTGTATAAGAGGGTGAGCAATATTAAGGGAAGATGGAAATTCATGAATTTGATTTAATTCAACCAATATTTATTAAGCACCTAATCTTGGAATATAAAGATGAATATGATACAGTAGAAATAATATCAGCAAATACAAGTAAATGATTAACCTCTATCAGAAAGGAATGAGAAATAGCTTCACACAGCATTTATAATTTGAGCTGGGACTTTAGAATGAATAACAGGTTGTCAGAAGGTGACTGAAAAATTCCTCACAGAGGAAACACAGGGGAAAGGAACAGATTTGTGGAACTAAATCTTAAGGTTTGAGCAACTGCTGTTAACTCTGCTGGTAGACAAATGCAAGAGGGAAAAGAGGGAAAATGAAATAGTGATGCAGGCACTGGCCCTGCTTCTCATATCAGAAGGGAGAAAGTAATTGCAAGAAGTGAAAGAGGGAAACAATTATTCTGGTAACAACGAGGAAGGCAGAGAAAAGAAGCACTCGGTGACTAAAATCCTAGTAGCCTCAGCCAAAATGAAAGTGAGCCTGAACTATTAGTGACAATAAAAACAAACAGTAAGGATTTAAGAAGTATGTAATAATTGACTAGATGAGAAAGGAGAGAGAATGACTTTATAACCACAGCTTTGACATTATTTTTAGACTGTATTCCTCAGAAGTGCCTTGGATTCGTTCTTTGCCTCCAAGTTGATTATTTATATCACTTACCATCTAAAGAGGCTAGTAGTATTCTATACCAGGAAACATATATAAATGGATGACTAGAATAAAATAGAAACTAAAAAGACACCCACAAAAATTTAATCACTTTATTTGTGGAAAAATTCCACTCTAGAACATTAGTGAAATTATGGTTTGAACGATAATTTTACTATTGCTTGCTCAATGGATATCATATATTATAGGCTGAACATATGCAAACACACAAATATATATACATATACACACAAACCAAAATACATACACAAGCACCAATCATACAGGAAAAGATTGATAAATTGGACCTCAATAAAATTGCAACTTTCATTAACCAAAAAACACAAGAGAGTGAAAACATAAGGAGAAAGTAGAAAATATTTCTAATAAAAGAAAGCAAAAACAAAACAAAACAAACAAAAAAAAAAAAAAACAGAAAAAGGACTCATTCAGAATATAGAAAGAACTATAAAATAGTAACAACACAAAACCAAACAACAAAATGGCCAAGAGACTTGGTCAGCCAATGTCACACAAAAAGTAAAGGCTGTAGCAAGTGTTCAACAAACATATGGAAAGGTGCTTTCACTGATTAATCATCTTAGTAAATCCAAGTTAATACCACAGTGGAAAACTATTACATAAGCACTAGAATAGACACAAAAAACAAATAAATCAGACACAAAAACTAAACTGCTAATATTAAGCATTGACAAGGATTTGGGGAACTAGAACCCTCACACACAGAGGAACCATAAATGTGAGCAAACATTTCTGAAAACCATTTGTTAATATCTACTGAAACCTAAAACCTGCATGCCCTATGACCTAGAAATCTCAATTCTAAGTGTTTACTTGAAAGATAAGCATGTATATGTTTACAAAAAGAATGCTCACAGCAACAACACTAATAAAGCCAAAATTTGAAAACATTGAAAATGAGCTTAAATAAAATGGATAAATTGTGGTGTATTCATATAATAGAATACTACACAGTAATGAGAGAAAATAGTTTCATGTAGCATGGATAAATTTCACAAATATAAAAATCCAAGTAAAATAAGCTGAAATAAAAGATTTCACTTTATATTATTCTATCTGCATTAGCTTCAAAAATATAAAAAAACTCACTAGTGAGAGGTGTCAAGATATTGGTTACTATTGTGAAAGCTATAATTAGAAGGACCACAGATTTCTAGGATCCTGAAAATGTTAAGTTTCTTAATCTGTGTGTTCGTCAAATGGTCTATTCACTTTATAAAAACTTACTAAGATAAATACATGTATAACTTGTACACTATTTTTATGTATATACTTCATTAAAAATTTATTTATAAATTAACTAGAGGCCTGGTGTATGAATTCATGCACAGGTGGGATCCGCCTGGCCTCCCCTGATCAGAGCCATTTGGGCCAGGCTGGCTGGGGAGAAGGGACATGGGAGGTTGGCCATTGGCCCCACCTCTAATTGGGGTGAGGAGGATCAATCAGGGGCAGGGCCAGCCAGAGGGAGGGGCTGCAGGAGGTTGGGCGACCAGCCCCACGCCCTGGTCGAACTCCCTCCCAGTCAAGGGAACAATTTGCATATTCACCTTTTATTATATAGGATTGGAATTAGTTTAACTCAGGATCTTATAAGAAAAAAATCAATGGATTATTTGAGAAAAATAGAGTCAATGCATGAAATGAGCTATATACAGTTTTTACTCACCAACTAACTTACTAACCATGTGCATCTTATATTGAATGAAAGTATATATAATTACTAATGTAAACGTACTTATAGTATAGCCATATACTGATTTATAGGCAACATGTAATAAATATTATACATCTTTCTTTTAACATTTTTTATTGATTTTAGGGACAGAGGAAGGAAGACGAATAGAGAGGTAGAAACATCAATGAGAGAGAAACATCAATTGTCTGCCTCCTGCACAATCCCTACTGGGATCCAGCCCCCAACCCTTGGCCCTGTCCAGGAATTGAACCTGTGTGACCTCTTGGTTCATAGGTTGACGCTCATCCACTGAGCCACCCAAGCAGGCTATTACCCATAGTTTGAAGTCCACTTCAATTCAGTACTTCTACTATGAAGCTTTTCATCTGTTTCAAACATGTACATCTTTTCCCAAGCTTCCCCAGCACTTATCAATTGTATAAATAATAGCAAAATTTCATACATTGCTTAGACATTTCATATATCTTATCTTAAATTGTGTAGTCTTATCTCTAAGACTACACATTCCTGAGTGACAAAATATATTATGCACAATAATATGATTATGTATTTGATGTATAATCCAAAATACTTAGCTAATCAATGTGTGAACTGTTTTAGATGGGTATCATTGACAGTGTGATTTACATATAACACAATAGTATCAAATGCTATTGAAGCACATAGGAACACACACTCACATGCCAATCTGAAAATACATGGTTCTTTCTAGTTGTTTGTTTGTTGGGGGGCGGGGGAAGATAAGGCATTGTGAGTCAACGTAGCCTCCCCCTAGAGAAGTATCATGAAATAGCTGTTTCACTTGGTCTCCTGTAGCCAAGTCAAGGATCCAAAATGCAGGCTGCAGTGAAGCAATGAGAGAGAATTCTTTCCAGCACTGACAAGTGCCAGCATTCCCACAGGCAGTGGTGTGGTGGAGAGGCTCCAATGGCATGATTTTGGTGACAATGTGTACTGCTTAATGGTGGATTCCTGACCTTTTATTTCTAAGTTTCCTAGGGAATCTGTGACTCACCTGGTATCCTTTCAAACATTCCTCTTCTATTTAGTTTAGGATCTTTTTCTTGTGATTGTACATAAAAACTATTAGAATATATTTTTATGCATATATGTATACCAGGGTATGTGTGCACACGTGTATGCATACACTCACATATATACCCACACATCCCAACAACACATTTCCAAAAACAAATGCATGTGTGGGTACATGTGTGTGTATTCCATGTTAATGCCACATAGTTTATATTTTTTGCAACTAAAAATTAAAGAATAATTTTTACTTCCATAACCATTTATACAAAGTAGTTCTTATTCTGTTGTTTACTAAATAGACTTCATTGCTTTTTGTTTGCTTATGTTTTAATAAAATTGTTATTAGCTCATTGTTGAAAATTAGTCATTTTCAGAAAGACTTTTTTCATACTTACAATGTATAAACACTTATCTATAACTTCTTAACAACTTTGTTTTTATTTTATTTTTTATTTTGTTCATTTCCTATAATATGTATGGTATGAAGAAAAAATATCTAACTATATTTTCCTAACTGATCACTCAGTTGCTTGACACTAGTTATTCAATACTTTTTCTATTTATAATTGATTTGAATTGCCATCTTTATAAAGTATATTAAATTTATATGCATATCTAGACTTCCTCATGGATATTTTTCCCCAATTTCATTAGTCTTTAAGTTTATCCTGTACTAATTTTTCCCCATTTAATTATTGCAACTTCATGATTTGATTTACTTTCTAGTTGAACAGATGGTATCTTATTTTCACTGAAATAGGCTCTTTTGTATCAGCAATTTGTATCTACTTCCTCATTCTATTTTTTAAATTTATCTCCTTTTTTCCCCCAATTATCTTTGTAAGAGTTTTATCTACAGCATTGTCCTTAAATAACCAGTTCTTGAATTTATTCATCCATCTTACAGTTTTTCTATTTACTAATTCATGGTGTATTAGAGTATATTTTTATTTAAATAACAAATATCTATTACAACCAATCCTATTGACTCTCAGTTCTTTGGGGATGGTTTTAATTTGTTCAACATCAAATATGTTCTTTTTTTTTTGATGCTAAATTCATCTCATTAATTGTCTTCCCCAAAATTCAATGAGGCATATTCCATCATGCCAGTTTTATATATCACCGGAAAACCATCCTGCCTTTCTTAGGCTGAATCCATTTACTACAATCATTTGTTCTTACAGCTATAATATTGTTCTTAATTTGGATTTCAAAACATTGATCTAACTCCTCTCCCCTGGTAGATTGAATTTATTGGAAACAGGAACTAGCTTGCAAAACAACACAGTATTTTATGAATCACTGAACGAGGGACCACTATAAAATTATGAATATATTATCAGTGGGTTAAAATGTCAAATTAATGAGATCCAAGAGGAAAAACTTAGTAAGATTTTAGAGGCAAGGGAGCATATATATTTATAAATATAAGACATAAATTTAGTCCAAGGTCTTTCAATCACCAAAGCAAAAATTGAAAATTTCCATGAAAAGACTATCTAGTATATTTAGTATATGCTGCATTGTACATGGAAATGACATGTTCTTGAGCTGAAATTCTTGATGTTGAAGGTCTAACATAGCAAGGTAGAGCATTA
Source organism: Murina feae (assembly GCA_004026665.1). Taxonomy (NCBI): domain Eukaryota; kingdom Metazoa; phylum Chordata; class Mammalia; order Chiroptera; family Vespertilionidae; genus Murina; species Murina feae. The sequence goes on along the minus strand of PVJC01024750.1, from coordinate 12,367 downwards.
AGGTGTGTACCTTATGAAAAGAAAAAAACAAGTGGCTCCATAATATAAATAAGTGGACTAAAGCAACAAAAAGAGCAAATCATTATTGGCCAACATAGTGGAAAACATATATCCTGAGTCATATAAGTACAGTTTCACGTGGATCTCTAGGGGTTAGATCCCAGATAAGTTTAATGTCATAGTAACAATATCCAAGCTAGGAGGAATAGTACAAGTCCTATTAAGAATAGCCTTATAAGAATGGGTAAATCAAGAACTGAGGCTGTGACATAGGTAAAATAAACAAAGCGATAACACCATCACTTTCTTTCTTTCTTATTCCGGACATTCTATTTGAATATGGGATGAAAGTAGTGTTGTTACAGGTTTAACCTATGTGAGGCATGTCATGATGCTGCATTCATTGTGAAATCCCCAGCTCAATTGAAAGATAGGATTGAAGCATTTCCAGATTTCAAGAGAACCCTTCCATGGAGTGCTCATTCCTGACTAAGAAATAGATGTAAAGCTCAAACACTTTTGTGACTCTGGTTTGTCAACCTTATAATTACTACATCCTACTTTTTCCAATGAGAAGTGAACGCATTGGGTGGATCTAGACAGTTAAGTTACCACTACATGAAAGAATAGTGTCTTATCAAAATGGGTATAATTTAATTGTATTCAACAAAAGGCCATTAAAAGAAATAATCTAAAACACAAAGGTTTCATTCAGCTGCCATGCCATAAAGTCAAGCAGATCTGGAGGTGTTTAAAACCCAGATGTAACATGGTCAGTAATGTCGGCATAGCAATGCTTCGAATGTAGTCAAAGACGGCCCCTCAGCAATGCAAACATGGATAATGAGATACTAAATTGGAATTACAGGCCTCTGCCTGAGTATACCGGTTTTGCATTCTTGAATGAAGTATCTTATTGTTTGCTTCTTCTTCATGGGATGTTAAACATTCAGAACAATTTATGAAGCCATAAACCTGCAAGATTTCTTTTCCAGCTCAAGCTAAGTCAAGGCAATCTTTATTTTTACTTGTCTAGCCCACACCACTAAAATCAGCTTATCATTGACGGAAGTGACCATGGCTATTCCCTCTGGGGTACTGTTATAATGATCCTTTTCATTTTTATTTCCTACTTTACTGTTCTTGCTAAGATCAATATTTGAGGCTTCATTAAATTGACAACTAAATCTAAAACCAGTTTGCTATCGTTCAAAATGCAAATGACTATTTGCTGCTCTTAGATCTAAAAAAAAAAAAAGGAAATATACTAAGGATACTATAAACGTCTATGTTTATTTTGACTTTTTTATGCAGCAAGTTTCTTTATACTTCTGTAGATAAGTCTTTTATTTGAATATAAATTAGAATATATATTCTTTGATTTAGCTTGCTACCATTATTTTTGTAAAAAGTAAAAAGCAAAATTAGAAAGCAGTCAATACTGATGATATCTGAACTCTGTTTTTACAGTCATGCTCATCTCCTGAATTTGTTTCTCAGGTTCCCTGCCACCTTGTGAATTTGAAAAGGAAGATACAAGGTGAGAATTTGCCTTATTTTTCATCACACAGCTCGGTTCTGTCATTTTCTACATTAATAGGATTTTTTTGACTGAATGACCTTGTTAATACAGCAATATGTTTTCTGCTATATATCATCAGTAACAATCTTCTAAATAAGAAAAACTACCATTAAAAAAGTCACACTTGACTTCACTCCATTTTTTTTCTCTTCCTTTAGCAAAAGCAAACAACTGCCATTATATCTTAATGCAACAACTACCATTTTTTAAAAAGCTACTGTGAGTATTGAAAATCCAACATGTTGAAATACAAGGCTTGAAACCTGCTGTCCAACAGCAAAATCTGATGGAGGCATCTGGATCTTTGGTGAAATGTTAATTTTCTTTAAAAGTGGTCATAATGTGGGGAAAATATTCTACTATACACAAAGAAATGGAATTAGGAAACCTTTAAAAGATGTCTAAAAATTACTACAGAAGTGAGTTCTATTGAGATGGCTAAACGTTATTTTATTTCTTTTTGAGATCTTTGAACCCATGTCATGTTATGTCAGTTTCTGTTAATCCTATACTGTCCTAGTCAATTTTGGCTCCATAATTGAGTATTAGAAAGGGGGACTGCCTCTTACACAAAAATAGTGTGCTGAAATCTGAAAATGACACATTTTGCTAACGGGTGACCAAGAATCCCAGTAATCTGTATCTTCGGCTGCTAGAACTCTTGCTTTTCAACAGTTAATGACCTTTGTTGGGAATATTCAACGTGTGTTTCCCATAATGATCTCTCCTTCTCTCATTCTTTAACCAGTCTTCACATCAGATCCTGTGCTCTCTGAAAACTCCCCACAAAAATATTCTCCTCTCAGTACCACTCCTTTAGGACCCTTATTAACGCCTCTCTTCCAGGACCCTTATTAACTCCTCTCTTCCAAAGGTTTTTTATCTTCACTAGCATCCTTAAACCAGGCTTACCTCCACCTCCCATTCCTTTCACAGTCTCATCCTTCCTGTTATCCTTTCTTCTCCACTCTATGTTGACCCTCATCTGGCTTTTCAGTTTTAAGTTTGCACACTTTTTCTTTTTGTCCTCACAGCACCTGTTCCAAAATCCCAGAAGGGTAGATAGCAATTCATAGGAATAGCAAAGCCTAAATGTAATTTAGCCTAAAACAGACTAATGGACAAAATATCCATCTAATAAAAGCTTTCAAAATTTGTCTCAGAAGATTTAAGCTCAATTTGCTTTTTTTAATTGTTCCTTTGAGCTTGGCCTCACATGTCTCAGTGTAATTAATGACCATGGGGCTCACATAGATGGCTTCTGCATTATGAGACTGTAAGAATCATGCTGTAAAATATTATTCTGGTAGGGCTGCCATCACGATGTGCCACAAACTGGATGGCTTAAACAAGAGAAATGCATTGCCTCTCATTCTGAAAGCTGGAAGCCTGAAATTGAGGTGTCAGGAGGGTTGATTCCTTCTGAAAGCTGTGAGGAAAGGACATGCCCCAGGCCTTTCTCTCTGGCTTGTGGATGAGTTGTGTTCTCTCTCTGTCTCTTCACATCATCTTCTTTCTGTGTTTCTGTCATGGGATCCTCCAAAATTCAAATGCTGAAGCTCTAACCCACAATGCAACTGTATTTGGAGATAGGCCCTATAATTAAGGTTATTAATGTTAAAAGAGATCATAATTGAATAGAACTGGTTCCTTATAAGATGAGCAAGAGATCTCTGTCTTTCTCTGCACGTGCACAGAAGAAAAGCCATATAAGGACACAGTAAGGAGATGACCATCTACAAGCCAATAAAGAAAGGGTCTCTCTACACATCATTCCTGAGGAAACTTGATCTTGAACTCCAAGCTCCAGAACTGTGAGAAATGAATTCTGTTGTTTAAGTCACTCAGTCTGGTATTTTATTACAGCAGCCCAAGCAGAATAGTGTACACATTTCTTTTTTTTATAAGAAAACCAGTCATATTGGATTAGGGCTACCCTAATGACTTCATTTTAACACCAAAGAATCTATCTTCAAATTATATCACTTTCTAGGGGTTAGAAATCCAACATTTTTTGAGGGGTGGGGCACAATTCAACCTATAGCACACACCAAACCTGGAGCATAACACTCACTGTTTAAGGAAACTTCTATTTAAGAAATGTCTATTTACACTGATGTATAAGACTACTAAAAAGATCCCTGGTTATTGAGCAGGTTCATATCCCATATAATACAAGCCTAATATGCTAAGTGTCTGGTAGACTGGTCAGCATTCAACCAATCAAAATGTAATATGCTAATGATATGCTAAGGCCGCTCAACCGCTCACTATGACATGCACTGAGCACCAGGGGGCAGATGCTCTGAGCAGTAAGTTAGCTTGCTGCTGGGGTCTGGCAGATGGGCACTGAGTGAGATGGGTTGGACATGCCCTGGAGCCCTCCTGCAGTCCCTCCCCTGCTAGCCAACCTCCCACATCTCTCTCTGACCCCAATCGTGCAGGTCCCTTGGCCTGACCTATGTCCTCTTGTAATCCGGGACCCCTTGGGAGATGTCAGAGAGCCGCTTTCAGCCCAATCCCACAGACCAGACTGAGGAACCTCACTGGTGCATGAATCCATGCACCAGGCCTCTAGTGAAATAATAATTGATCTAGTTCATATGAAAAAAACATTAGCAAAAGCCTAATTAGTAGAGTTATTTGAAAAACTGCATTAGCAATACCAGTACATGTCACAATTCTTCCAGTTTTACAGAAAGTGTCAATACTGTAGAGTGAGGTAATAAATAGCATCTACACTTCACACATCGAGGCTGATGACTAAGTAGCAGAGGAATGAATGGATGAATCTCATGGGTAATGGGAAAGCTCCTTGCTTGTGACAGGGGATGAGCCCAAACCCAGCTAACACTGCCAGGATAGCACCTGGCAGTTCCTGCAGAAAGAACAGTGGGCGTTCCTCCCCATAGCCCAAAACAAAGGATTTCACTCTTAGTGCATCTATCCTGAGTTCTGCCAATTCCTTACTATGGACTCAATTCATCCTATGCAACATTGTTTGCACAACTTACTTCATAGAACATATATTCTCCGTGGGAGTGCTATCATGCCCAAGGGAGTAAACATGGGGGTGGGGGGGAGGTAAAAAAAAGTCTTTCTCTTTTTATGTATAAAGCACCAATGTACACATAATACTAAAATAGACACAGTATATCTATGGTATTAAATTTTCATTGGGAGTGAGACAGTGATTAGAAAAATATGCCCACAAAGACAAAAATAATGCTTCAGGAGGTGATAAAAACAGGTTGAAAAATACTGAAATACAGTATTGACATATCCCCTATCCACAGTTTCTTTTAAACATCAAACATCAAATTCCAACCCCCACACACTGGCCCCCTCCTTTACTCCTCTTGCCTAGTCTGTGCCCTGATCCCTCACTTCTTTTACTTTATTAAACATAAACATTATAAAGGAATTCTACATTGAATGCCTTTAAGTGGAAGTTCCTTTAATGTATTTAAATGTTTGTCTACTCATGATTAATGACAGATGATAGGATAAACAGAGGACAAAGATAAGAATCACTAGTCTTAGGACATACCTTCAATGGAAGATGAATTTAAGAAGAAATGATGTAGTTCTATTTCAACATTAGGAAAATAAATAATTTGTTTTATGTAAAGGTATTTTTCATAACTTATATTGTTTAAACATGTTTACTATGTATTATTGTACATGTTAAAACAATATTGTACATATTAAATAATATTATAATATTGATGCATCCATCTTATATAAAAACTTTGAAATTTTAACCCTGCTATTTCTGGCTTCTGTAAATGCTTGCTGGCTTAAATAATAAGGAAAATAAGACTACTCCCATTTCAGAGAGGCCATTAAACCTTCTCCAGACGAAGTTATCAGTGCTGGTGTCAGGCCAAGTCTTTGGTTGAGGTCTCAAAGCCCTAGCACATAGGGCCCTTTAAGAACTTGCAAAGGGAACCGGAAAAAAATATATTTGGGGGACAAAGAAGGTAAAATGATATAAATACAGGAAACTTCCTGTGTGATTTCATTTGAGAAACATATTCCTCTGGGCCCGTGCGTAATAAATGTAACTCCATCTCTCTAAGCGTTGCTTGGTTCTTCTCTGGTTTTTCTGTAACATTATTTTTAATTATTTCAATGACAGTTATGATATATACACAGAAAAGCAAATTGACATAAAAGGACAAGGTCATTCCAAATGTTTATTCAGTGTTCTGAGATATTCCGTGGTTAAAACAACTTTCATCTGCTAGGGTCTCCTTTTTAAATCTTCTAGCCTCTGTAGTTATCAACTGCATGTATGGCCTCTAGAAATTAGTATGCTAAACTGAACCAACTTAATGAGAGTAACTATCATAGGGCTTGTTTTTCCAAAGAAAAGTATCGTTTAGAGTAGCAAAATTATAAGCCAACCTAGGTATTTGTAGAACCCTACTAGAGAAACTCAGAGCAAGTTTTGTGAATGGGAATGTAGTGCTCAAGTCACAAATACAGATGAATTAAGAAGAGAAATAATATTATAAAAAGCCACAAACACATAGCCTTTACAACTGCCATTCAATCGCAGGAAAACAATACAAATTCTATTCAATAAGTAACCATGCTAACAGATTTCAGGAAAGGAGTTAAAATTTGAGAGGTCTTTACCTGTTTGTTTGTTTTTCTGAAAAGATAGAAAGAAAACACACAGAGGCTTTTTTAAATGTTCATATGCTTACATTTTTTGTTGTTGTTTTGTTATTTTTCCCCAAACAGGAACCACATTTCTTATGTGTTACAAATAAGACTTAAGAATCGTTCTTTTTAGCCTCAATCTCAATCAAACCTAAAAAGCAGGGACTGTTGCTATTTAAAAATCTAAATGGTTCATCAGGAGCCACTGTTGGTCAGCTATCACTTGGCCCAGGAATGAGCAGGCAGTAAGGTTGTTTAGAGCTCAGATGCTGTGGTGACTGCATCTGTCTTCTAGGCAGCTCTAATCCTGCCTGGTTCACTGACTCTACCTTTATAAGCTCTTTAGATTGGTAATTGAGAAAATAAATCTTTGAAGGACTTACCTGAATACAAATATATATTAATATTTCAGTCATAAAATATCTACCAAAGTATTGTACGCAGTCTCCTTTCAAGGACTCAGCCATTGAATTCATTTTGTTATCAGGGGTCCTCAAACTTTTTAAACAGGGGGCCAGTTCACTGTCCCTCAGATCATTGGAGGGCCGGACTATAGTTTAAAAAAAACTATGAACAAATTCTATGCACACTGCACATACCTTATTTTAAGCAGGACAGGCAGCGGTGGCAAAAACACCCGTCATGTGGGGTGTAGTTTGAGGATGCCTGTTAGACCAAGATATTTGGAGTTGGGATTCAATGATAGAATGTTTGCTTTTGTTCTTGTTTTTGTTTTCCTAATGTGTGATTAGACAATTTCCAAGTTTTATTTTCTGTCCCAAACTAGCAGTTATGGAATTTGGGTGGGGACTGGGGGAAAGGGTCATATCACAGATTTAAACACACGTCTACATAAGTGAAAAGCTACAGGGAGAATTCAGAGGATTAGTTTGGAGAGCATGTGGTCTGACAGGGAAAAGTTAATAATGCTAGGTTTCTTTAACCTGAAGAAAAGACAAGACTAACTCCTGATTGTCTCAAATTATTATCTTCCTTATAACACTCGTTTACTCTAGAATCACAAAAGCTCCTAGAAAGGGAGCTAAGAGGGACCAGGCTCCCAGAGGCTAAGGAGCAGGATTTGAGCAGACACTCAGAACCTACTCAGTCAGGCTACAAACTCCTCTTTGAATTTATATCTCATGTTTTCCTTATAGGTTATCCCCAACTTCCGAGAGATAGTTTTACTAAATTTTCCACATTACCCATAAGGAGAGCCATATAATATCAAGCTTAATACTAATAACTACATAATACTAATATAATGACCATTATGTACTGAGTATCCATTATGTGCCAGACTGTTTGAAACACTTCACACTTCATAGTTATTAATTCTCATTTTCAAAATACTCCAAAGTCACCATAGTGATGGTCATTTTATAATGTAGAAAACAAAGGTTCAAGAGAGGTTAGACACATTGTCTAAGATTGAAGCTGTAAGTGACAGAATTAGAAATAAAAACCTTGTCTATCTAAGTCTAAATTCTGTGTTTTGTCCACTCCCGCATGAGTGCTCTCTAAATAAACATGAGGGAAAAGGAGTATTAATAGCAAAATGGTTTATAATAATAATACATGTGACATTATTTAAAGGCATATGTATATATGAATTATTAAGTAAAACTATGGTAGATGTACATGATGGACTCAAATAAATGCATCATTGATGTGGATAATGCTTATTATTGTAATGTTAAAGTTAAAATTCCACCTGATATAGACTTGATTGAAGCCATGCTATAAAAACATCCAGAATAAGTCTGGAACCAACTACACTAAAATATCAATAGCAACTGGGAAGAAATGGTGTGATAACTGGTAAATTTTTTTCTTGCTATTTTAAATATATTTATACCAGAGGCCCAGTGCACGGATTCATGCACAGGTGGGGTCCCTCGGCCTGGCCAGAGATCAGGGCCAATAGGGTCCCTGGGGGGTTGGCTGTGGAACTCACTGACCACCAGGGCATAGCTTCTGCATTGAGCATCTGCCTCCTGGTGATCAGTGCACATAATAGAGACCAGTCAATCTATCTTAGGCTTTTATATAGAGAGTTTTCTTTAGTAAGACTGTGTTATTGTGATCATAATTATTTAATTAAATGTCTTTAGGTAGCATATGATCTCTGATGTTAGGAGTAAATAAAGGAGAAGTCCACCCTAACAATAATCCTCTTATGAAACTGTATGAAGGCTGCTTTTCTCCCCTTTATGTCCTCTCCTTTCTGCTCAGCTTTCTACTCTGCCTCAGGGCCTACCACCAGTCTCACCTTCTCCAAGGTTCTTGTCCTGGCTCCCTCTTCCCACTGTGTTGTTTTGCCTGGACCATGCTTCTGGCCTTTATATAGCCTGGAATTGTTACTTTTCTGTTTATTGCAAGCATGTTTTATTTCCTAAGGTATAACTCAGTGTCTTATGAACCTCAGCAAATATGCCAATGGTTTAATGAAAGGAAGCCTTCATACTCTTCTTCCTAGGGAACAGCAGAGATTGTTTCTATCTCTACTGAATCAAGAACAAGAGAATTAGGCCTACCTAGCATTCACATGAACAAGAAAATGGACATTTTCCCCCCAAGAAATACTTACTGACATTCAAAGCTCTCATACATTGGAGTAAGTGACCAAGTGGCTTTTGGATTTGCCACATTGGAGGCTATAACTAATAATTTGGTCTTCAGTAAAGGCCATTATTACACCAAAATTATATCTGAAGAGTCATTTTTCTTTTCAAGGATTACTTGATATTCAACTACTTTAAACAAACAAACAAACAAACAAACAAAATGTCGTTTGTTTCCTCTGCAACAAAAATACCATTGACAATAACTTCTAAGCCACAATATTTTCCTAAATTAATGTGAGCCTATATGAAGTAAGACAACCTCCCAGAAAAGATGACTTTTGCCTTTTGTAGGTACCTTTGAGGGTCAAGAGGAGTTTTTCTGAAAAATTATGTGAGCCCTTTTAAAATTATATAGCTCTTAGATGTTATTTCATTTCAGTTGCTTCTCTTTGGGAAAATAAAAGCTTAGCTATTCAGCCCCTCCCATATAGCAAAAGATGCTTGAAAACTCATACCCTGTTTCATCCTTCTCAGTGTTAGTTAGACTAGAATGGTGCTTCTTACCTAGCAAACACTAAATAAATACTCACTGCATGTATGAGTGAATTAATGTTTATCTTCTGTTGGCCCTGCAGCCAAATCTTGAGCTTCAGCATAAACTACAAATGCAGAAGAAGCCTATCCTCCAGGAATAGAAAATGGTGGCAAATTCACACTGTTTCTTGCAAGATCTGTCAGAAATGCCATGTCCCCTCTATGTGACACCAAATAGAAACTAACACATTTAAGTTCACATACTGATCAGCCGACATCATACACTGACAATCTCATTGAGCTCTATGATTCTTGACTTTAAGCCAGTTATATTCCCTTAGAATATAACTTCCCCTGAGAAAAGGGGTAGATGTTTCACTTAAAAATCTCCAGAGAATGTAGGGAAAACAGGAATAATCAGAGGCTTTCCTGAAAACACACACACACATACACACAACCCAAAAACAACCATGTGTGATCATCACATCAGACACCACTATTGACTCCTGTGTGACCTTTGGCAAATTATTGCCATCCTCTATATTTCACTTCACCGAAGGACATTAATTTATGTCCTTGGTAAACACTTGAATTGAACACTTACTCTGTGCATCAACATACCTGCTGTCAGAGTGAAAATACAAACACTTTAAATTCAGGATTCTAATTTCAGAGTGATTACCATGAAGTAATCAGGTAAATAAAAGCATTTTTATACAATAGAATCTTGTCATCCCTAGATTTAATATTCATGTTTCAACAGTGACCATGTGTTCAAAGTTTACAACAGAGAGTAATTTGTAATTCTGCAAAGGCATTGACTTGAATTGTGGCCCATCAAGCCTGAGATCTGTATAGCCAGTGAGGTTAGAAGGGGAATATTGAGCTAGAAAGTTTGCCAGGCAGTCTGCTCATCACTCAGCATCTGCAATCCAGTGGCGATTAGCTTTGTCCAGCATTTCTTTCCTTGAAAACAACTCAAAGTGAGAACAGTATCTGTGATTTCAGAGATTTAGGGTCTCATGACAATTCCTTTCAGAATATCAAGGATCAACTATATAATGTATCTCCCTCATTACCTTTACCCTTTGTAAGGCTCATTGTTCATGCATTCAATAAAGCTTATTGATTATTTCTTTTATTCCAAACATAAAACTGTTTCCTGTTCAAACATTTCCTTAAACGGAATACCTTAGCATAGATTGGCTTATCAGAACAACTTCTAATCCTGATTGTGGGTTAAGAGGTTAGATTCTTAGAAGCAAAGGTGTTGGGAGAACACAGATGAATAAAGCAAACAATGGAGTTAAAGCCACAAGGACACACTGCACCTCACAGCCTGGCTCAGTGTACACTGAGATAGGAAGACTGTGGGTTCACATCTAGAACCATTTCAGATTTAACCACAGAAATTACCACATATGTTCAGCACCTGGATTTATTATTGCTAATATAAGATCCATATTTCGTTAATACATGAGAACCATGAAATACTTCTGCCAGATCATGCAGGATCCCTTCAGTATAGGTAAGCAGAGACATCTAACTTCCCCGTCCGCATTTCTCTTTACAGCATCCTATCCAAGTTTCTGCCCAGTTATTTAATAATAAAAAATCCACAAACTTTGCTGAGCTTCTGTTAAATGTCAGGGACTGTATTTGGCCCTATTGATTGTTGAATACTTCACAGATTCATCAGAGACACCTGTTGTCAGGCAAAGCTGAATTTATTAGATGTATTACAAGAGAGGAAACCACATTGATAGTCATATAAGTGTCTCAAAGGAGAAGTTATGGAAGGATATTTATAGGTTTCTGGGGATTGGACTTAAATAATTTAAGGTTTTTCAAGATTGGAGGTTGCTGGAATTGGACAAAATTCATGACAAAATAGTTTAAGACAGGTGGACATATAAATTTAAGTTCTTGATGAAAAAACAGTTGTCTGATAAGATCTTTTACCAAACAAGAAATATGTTGTCCAATAAAAAACCAGCTGTTTGCCAACATGTACAAACTGGTTGCCTGGATAAATTGGTTTGCCAAAATGGGCTGAAACAAACCACAAATTTTTATTGGCTTATGGTCTTATCTTTCCATTTAAGTCATATTGACAGATGGCCTTACTTCTCAGTGTGGCAAATATAAACTTAAATAAGACATATTCCTGATCCCAAGGAACTTACTGTTTAATGTGGTTGACAAGATGGGTAAACATATCATTTTGATTGGAAATAAAGGGAAAAATAGAACATATTAAGAGATAGGATTAAAAAGGACTTACATTGTTCACTGAATATGGACAGAAAGGAAGAAGGAGGAATTTAAAATATCTCCCTTCTTACATGGGTGTTTTAGAAAATATTTAGGATAGAAAATATGGGGACAATAGGTGAAAGAGAAAGCTTTAAAAAATGGTGTCCATTCTAGACAGGTTGACATGAAGATCCCTCGGGATAATCAAGTGGAGGCAAGTAGGTAATTGGCTATATGTTTCAGTGTTTGGTGGGGAGAGACCAACAGTGAGTCACTAAATGTAACTATCATGCAGCCCCATCTGGGGGTAGAACCTATGGACACAGAGAGCTCAGCTAGAGAATATGCAGAGTGAAAAGTCCCAGGTATAAATCCAACATAATAACTTCAGCATTAAAATACGGGTAGAAGAAGAGAACCCAGCCAAATAGATTAACAAGTGTTATCACAGAAAGCTAAAGAATAAAGAATTTTAAACAAAAGGGAGAGTCAAAGGTATCAAATACTGCAGAAAAGTTACTGTGAAATAGGCAGAAGTAACCTATATAATAATTGGAGTGTTAAGAATAACTTTAGTACTAATAATTTCAGTGGAGTGGAAAGAACTAAAGCCTAGAAGAGTTTTTCTAACTCTCTCTTCTAGTTGTACTCCTTGGTATAAACACTCTACTGTTTTAGAACAATATAGGAAGATAACTATGCTCTTTTCAATAATTTAAGTGATAATGCATCTATCATCTTTCAGTCACTGACTGCA
>PVJC01024749.1:0-25291 GCA_004026665.1 Murina feae | reverse complement strand
AGTGAATAAAAAATCTGATGAACAGAATAAACTGGTGAATAGAATAGAATCAGAGGCATAGAAAGGGAGTGGACTGACAATTTTCGGGGGTTAAGGGTGTTGGGGATGCGTGAAGAGACTGGACAATAATTGTACACCTACGGATGAGGACAATGGGGGGGCAAGGTCAGAGGTTGGGGTGGGAATTGGGAGGAGGGGAACTATGGGGGAAAAAAGAGGAACAACTGTAATAATCTGAACAATAAAGATAAATTAAAAAAAAGAAAAAAAAAGAAAAAAAAGTCAAGAGTTCTCTCAGTCATTTAGCAATAAAGATTCTATTGAGGATAAAAACTAAGAAACTGACATTAGATTTGTCAATTAGGAGGTTATCATTGATCAATGAAAGGGCAGAGTGAGTAGAATACTGGGAATGGAAGCCAATGTACATTTTTTGTTCCTTCCTCCTTCATTTTCTTGAGTTTTCAAGAAAAGTTTATTAGTAAGCAAAAAGTCATGATTTTAATGCTTTCTATAAATGCTGCAAATACATTATGAGGCCAGATTCCTTTTTTCAATAAGATAACCAAAAGCACTTAGAAAACAATCGGACAGTTAAAGTGTCACCTTCCCTAAATAAAATAAAGTCACCAAAATAAAACTTCTAAATTTATACAGTAACAAATAATAAAAGGTATAAGACAATTACATTTTCTGATATGTCATGCCAGATACCATCTCCAAAAAAATAGAATAAGTAAATAAACACAGTATAGTTTTTTAAATATAATTTTATTTACTTTATCTTAAAAGGCAAATTTAATAATAAATAAGAAAGAAAAGGACAAGGATTTAAAGGTCAAGTAAACCATACATCTTTAAAAAGCTTATTTTGACATTCTTAAATGGAGCAGCCACAGAACCTTGAGCAGCTCTATTAGATTAATGATAGCATCAATGGCAAAAACAAGCACTATTTGTTAAGCACCTTTCCTCCTTGGTACTTTCCTTCTGCTTGGGATAGAAAAAAAAATGGAGATGAAAAGAAAGCCTAGTCTAACCCTAGTCACTGTGTATTTTCTCTTTCTCTTTTTATTTTTTTTTCAATTCACTGAAAAAGAACCAACAGCAAGAAACAGTCTTTTCCAGATAATACCCAAAAAATCAATAATCAATCTTTCCAGGGGAAATTCAATAACATTTTCAGTACTATTATAGATTAGACAGACTGTATTGATAATACTGGTAAAAGCTTTATGCCCAGTATTTTATATACTCTGGAAGGAAGAATCTTTATTAATGCATAGATCTTCTTGACCTTCTCATGACACTCAGCCAAAGATAATCTCTTCTTTCTCTGACCTCTTGAGAATGTTACATCTCAAATAGAAAGTGAGAACTTCTGGTTAAACATAGAAGCTTAAACATGAGAGATTTTTCTCTGCTTCTTCTAGAAATCCTATTTAAATGAGAGCAAAGATAAATCCAGGAGAAAAAGAAAGAAAGAAAGAAAGAAAGAAAGAAAGAAAGAAAGAAAGAAAGAAAGAAAGAAAGAAAGAAAGAAAGAAAGAAAGAAAGAAAGAAAGAAAGAAAGAAAGAAAGAAAGAAAGAAAGAAAGAGAGAGAGAGAAAGAAAGAAGAAAGAAAGAAAGAAAGAAAGAAGAAAGAAAGAAAGAAAGAAAGAAAGAAAGAAAGAAAGAAAGAAAGAAAGAAAGAAAGAAAGTTACCTAGTGATAAAGAGATGTCAACAAATGATTGGAAGATGCATGAAAACAATGAGAAGCCAGCTATATCATACAGCAGGAACATCAAAAGGTTCAAATATTGAGATTCTGTTACCTGTGGAGAAAGGTCCTCATCCCCACCTGTTGCTCATGGAAGTGGAATTCTTGTGGCATCCTCCAAAAAAGAATTTTCTGAGACTTGCACAGGAAAGCAAAATATTACAGAAAGCTATATTTCTGTGGACTCAAATCCCTGAGATTCCAAAGTTCCATTTCCCTTTGTCCAGTCTTAGAAGAAGTATAGAAAGGGCTTCAGTAGAGCTAAAATCAGAGCCAGTGTTCAGAGTTTACTTTTCATATTGGAGTCCAATTCAGTATTAGGCTAGCACAGTTTGTGTTCCTCAGTCCTTTGTACTAGTATATGGGGTCCACAGAATCACATAGCTGGAGAAAACATGGATAAATGCAAGGAAGCAGGAGAAAAAGAGTCCCATAAGCCAAGAGTCAAGCACAAGAGCAACAAGAACAATAACACTTTGTTTAGGGGATTATGTATTCCTAAATTTTCACAGGTTTGCAGTGGCCCTGCCCATCCTGGCCAACCATCTCTGTTTTCAGGATTGACTGACCAGCAAGTACCTTCCCTCATTTTATTGGGCATGTGTCTATCTCCCCTCTGTTGGACCCCTTCCTGCAGTGATCTGCAAGGAATGGGCAGATGATTCCCTGGGGAGTGCAAAGTTGCAGCTTCCCTTGATATGCCTATAATGTCTATCCTTCTCTTTTGCTCCTTTCCTATCTATACTAATAATAAAGGAATATGCAAATTGTCCAGGATGCCGTCATAGTAACAGTAATGACTGAACAGCAGGCTGTGTGGGGTGACAAGGCCGGCAGGGGGGTTAGTGAAGGATGACCAAATGACTGAACAGCAGGCTGCATGAAGTGGCCAGGTGGGGGGGCAGGGGAACTAGGCCAGCAGGGGGAGCAATGAGGGGGCAGATGGGGGAGACCAGTTCAGTAGAGGGGGGGCAGTTGGGGGTGACAAGGTCAGCAGGGGGGCCTGTTGGGGGTGATCAGACAGGCAGACAGGTGAGCAGTTATGAGCCAGCGGTCCCTTCTTGTGAGAGGGATGTCCGACTGCTGGTTTATTGGCAGTCGGGCACCCCTCAAGGGGTCCCAGATTGGAGAGGGTGCAGACTGGGCTGAGGAACCTCCCCCACCATGCACAAATTTCATGCACCAGGCCTCTAGTTATTAATAACTATCTAATTACAATGGTATCAATTCTAGATACCAAGGAAGGATAGAATGAAGTGTAGGACCGAAAACTAAAAGTCTACCTGAAAGTCTCATGAAAAGTGTTTAAATGTTTGTCCTCTTTCCAGAAACTGGTAGTTTATTTTGTCTATAAACTGAATCAGAGATTGCCCAGATTTTCACACTCCAGGCACAGAGGCAGAGTGAGGCACCATTCTGGAAAGTTACTGTTTGATGACATTCCCTATCCTGCTTAATTCAACTCCACTGCAAGAATGTCATTTGTTTGGCCAATATTCCTACACGTGAGTTTGGAGTAGTCTTCCCTGGAAATCCTTTCAGCACTCATAAAATACTTATAAATATTGACTTTTGGTCCCTTAAGGAACCATCTGGGTCCTCCCAATATTCCCACAAGTGAAGTCCACTGGTCCTTAAGACCTACCCAAATATACAGAAAATTAGAGGATTAATCTAAGCGATCCATGCCTCCTGCATGTTAATATCCATCTCATAGTTCACTTTACAAGGAACTAAATCTGGGGGACAATAACTCAAGAAAATTTACTAAAAGATTACAAGATTATTTTCCAGATAAAAAGGGCATGCTAAAGTCCCAGTATAATAAGTGATAAATTACTCAAAGCACATCAACATGCAAATTCAGAAAGCAAGGGAAAAGAAAAGATACAAAAAATTTCCAGAAAATAAATAAACCAGATAACATAAAAAGCATCAAGAAACATAAAGGCATTAAACTTCTTAGCAACAACATTCAAAACTGGAAGGTGATAGAACAACTCCCTCAAAATTCTGAGAGTAAATGGTTTTAAAACTATAATTGTAAATGCTGCCAAATTGTCAATTAGGCATGAAAGCAGAACAAAACATTTCTCATATATGCAAGTGTGAAAAAAAAAAACCAAACTCTATTCCTACTTTTTTTTTTTTTTTTCAAGAAGCTTACTGGCATGTGTGTGCTGTCAAAACAAGAGATGAAGCAAAAGAAGACACTGGATTTAATATACAGGAGATCCAACAAAGAATAGGGGTGAAGTGAAATCCCAGAACAAAGATTGTGCATCAGGCTAACAGGGAGCAGGATGAGAGAGTTTTTTGAGAAAGTTTTCTTGGCAAATGGTGGAACTATCACAATATCTGAAGAGTTTTAGTGTTCAGAGTGTACATTGCTCCGGCTGCCATAACAAAGTATAACTGACTAGATGGCTGAACAACAGAAATGTATTTTCCTCTAGTTTTGAAAGCTAGATTAAGGTGTCATCAGGATTGATTTCTCCTAAAGCCTCTGTCCTTGGCTTATAGATAGCTGCTCTCTTGCTGCCTCTCCACATGGCTTTCCCTCTGTGCACATGTGCCCCTGATGTTTCTCTTTCTTCTTATGAGGGCACCAGTTATATTGGATTAAGGCTCCATGCTAACAGCCTCGATCACCTTTTCAAAGACCTTTTCTCCAGATACTGTTTCATTCTGAGGTGCTGGGGTTGGGATTTCAACACAGGAATTTTAGAAGGACATAACTCAGTCCATGAGAGAGGGGTTATATTTTCACTGGGAAATATAATTAAGGCATAATAAATCAAGTTACAATCAGATAAAACCTGAATGTCAATTGAATTAACATTGTCATGTAATTATAATGGAGAAACAGGTGAGAAGATGTAGGAAAGAGGTAGTTAATAGAAGAATATCATGAGTAAGACAAGTGGGTCACAGGAATGTTCTTATTTTATGATTAGCCTTGCTGTACTATTTAACTATTAAATATATATTTTGACCTAATCATTACAATGTTTTAAATAAATTAATAAATATAATAAAAAGGGAAAATTGTCATTTGTCTAAATACTTTATTTTGACTCTTAGATCACAAGGTCCTTGAGTACAGGTTGCATATCTAATTCATTAGGCTCTCACTGTGTTCATCATATAATACCTAACAACCCCCTGACTAGAATAAACTGTCACTCAAGAAAAGCTTCTGGAAATAAAGTATAGAATTCTTTATTTCTCCTAATACTTAGCACCCACTTTTAATGAATAATCAATTATTATGAATCACATATATTCAATATTTGCTGTATGAACAAATTAATCAGGAGAATGGTAGGAGATACTGATAACCATGTGCTAAAAATTGTTGCAGCTTTAGGCACTCTCAAATAGAAAATACTTTAATGAATGGAAGTGTTGGGGAAATTGAGAGAAATCGTTGATTTATTTAACATTTATAAATGTAATCTGATGCTGTAGATTGTTTGTGTCCCCCAACAATTATACGTTGAAAACTAATCCCCAATGTAATGGTATTTGGAGATGGGGGCCTTTGCATGGTGTTTAGACATGAAGGTTAAGCTCTCAGTGGGATTGGTGCCCTTAAAAAAAGAGACTTCAGATTCCAACATGTGAGAACACAGCAAAAAAGACAGCCATCTAAAAGCAAAAAGCAGGCTCTCACTAGACACCATGTATGCTGGCACCTTATTAGTGGGCTTCCTAGCTTCCAAAGCTGTAAGAAATAAATGTCCATTGTGTATAAGACATCAGTTTGTGGTATTTTGTTATAAAAGGTTGAATGGACTAAGACAGCAGACCATTCAACCTCTACCAAATTAAATAAATTCTGCAGTCTTTTCTGTTTTAATTTGCCTTTTCAGATCACTTCTCTAGAAAGTCAGAAGTGCTTTTGGCTAATAATTCCAAAATAGAATTTAAAATATTTTTTATCAATTTTCAATATGATATAACATAGGCAGATCCATTTGTGGTTGCTCCTTAACAATATCCCTAAACAGTAATTGTACCCATGTCAAACTGAGACTAGCTAGTCCTATTTAGACTACTCTCCTAGTGAGTTGTAGTAAGCCGCTCATCATGAAGAGGACAGTGGAGGTGGAGGTGATCTAGGAAAATATGAGGAAAAGGTAACTGGATGAATAACAAAATAAGAGAGAGCTGTCTTAATTCAGGACAGAAAAAAGGGAAGAAAGGGAAGGAAGGAGAATGGAACAAGAAAGAAATCTTGCCCAATAGGCATGGCTCAGTGGTCGGAGCAGCCACCTATAAAAGGTCATGGTTTGATTCACTGTCAGAGCATATATCCATTTGTGAGCTCAATCCCCAGTAGAGGGCATGCAGGAGGCAGCCGCTCAATGATTCTCATTATTAATGTTTCTATCTCTCTTTCCCTCTCTCTGCCTCTCTGAAATCAATAAAAATATATTAAGAATGAAAAAAAGAAGAAGGAAGAAAGGAAGGAAGGAAGGGAGGGAGGGAGGGAGGGAGGAAGGAAGGAAGGAAGGAAGGAAGGAAGGAAGGAAGGAAGGAAGGAAGGAAGGAAGGAAGGAAAGAAGGAAGGAAGGAAGGAAGGTGTGAAAGAGAGAAATCTTGGCAATGAAGAAAATAGCTATTATTTCAAACTAGGGTAAACTAGGGTGCAATCATAGTTAGACCAGCAGCATGAGGATGGCCTGGTACTGAGTACAGAGGGTTTTTCTAAAGACCAGGAAAGAACTCAGTAATGGACCAAAACAATCAGCAAAAGTTAGTAAACAAGCAAGATTTATCATCACAAAGTTGGATTGCAACCTCCAACTTGTCTTTAGGATCTAGCATTTAAATTCAATTTTATTTGGAAGGAAAACATTTTCTGAAAACTTCTTTTTTCAGAGAAATGTTGAAACAAAGAAAGACCATAGTGTTCATCAAATTGAGGTGCACATATCAGTAAGCAAAATATATTTATAAAGAAAAGCAATATATTATAGCACACTCTAGTATCTCTTACATATATAAAACAGGGGCATTTAGAAGATATGGAACCAAAGTCATTCTCTAAGAGTTGGTGTCAAATTACTTTCTGCCATTATGTTATTAGGCTAAGTGTTCCAATTCATCTACAAAATGAAAGAGTATTTTCCCCTGAGTAACCTCAGGTCAATCTTCTTTCCATAAATTGATTATACAACTGGAAATGATTTAGCAGTGATCTCACCATAGCTTAAATCTATTCCAATATATGGCATTCATGAACACTGGAAGACTGATATATTCATTAAAATGCAGAGCATTAATTCTTTCATTTTCATTTAAATAGGGAGAAAAAACCTTAGTGGCACAAATGTAGATTAGTTGAAATAGAAAATTATGTCTCAAAATGCAATACATATTTTGCCATAGATACCAGATCAAGGAATGAGACTAAAACATGACTTATTTTCTCTGTCAGAAATTACAAACTGTGCATCCTTTAGCAGATACTAATTATACCAATGGGATTCAGCCAAACTATGTGGTTAATTCTTACTACATCAGCACATCTATTCTATCTCTGAGGTTTAACTAAAAAAGAATATAATAAACCTTCTTTCCACCCATGCATGGAGTAAAGATAATACATGGGAATGTTAGCCCTATTGGTATTTATAAAGAACAGAATCTCTTACATGGCACTATTCTACACAGTGTGGGCAGGTGCCACATAGCTGAGAAAAAATTATGAAGCACTCATGACACAATTTAGGGGTAAGATAACAGATGATGACAGAATGTCATTTTGAGTCATCTAAATTGTCAATTAAAGAAGAAGGACGCGCACTAAATGCCAATTGTACAACAATACAGAACATTTAAAATGAGTTAGAGAATAGGGAAACAAAGGAATGCAAGATTTACTGTTCTAGGTTTAATGAAAGCTGATAAGAAAACCCAAGGTTACTCCCTGCTCACCAACCTCCAGATATTTATCTGAGACCATGTGGCCTTCAACAATATCAATGACACTATAGATTTACATTACTTTTTATATCTATCAATGAACTTTAATCCATGACTGACATATTTGGGGATATATTATTATCACCACTGTCCACATATAAGAACGATACTTAGTAATATAAGGTGACCTTCTTAACATCACACAAGGGCAAAATGTAAGAGTTTTTAACCCATGGCGTTGGCACTACTCCATCAAGATATGGACTTAATAAAAGGTCATGCGAGCAACAGAGTGTTAGGCTGGAGTGGGGTCCAAGGCTGTTACATGCCTCTGCGAGACAGATAGTGTTGCAGATATGGCCTTCCCTAAAATCCTAACAGTCAGCTACCAGACAGATGGTGACTCCAGTGGCTCCTCCCTGGGGCATCTGGACTTCACCTGGAGAGTGCAGAATAAATTCCCTTCCTTCAATCTTCCTGATTCCCTTAGTTTCCTCCTGTGCTGCGAACATCACACAGTGAAATGAGGAAGGCAATAGAGAATAATTTTACAACATCCTAGTGTCAAATGAGCTCCTGAGATAATTATGAACGTCATTTCAAAGAAATTATCCATCACCTGTTCCTCTGAGTTATAGCGAAGAAAGGAAGGAAAGGGATCATGTTATCAATTATGAGAGAGTTTCCCCTCTGATTTAGTGAAAGTGGCCTGTTCTAAATGACATGTGCCCTCCTGTGTTTGGAGTGGATAGAGAGCCCTTCACTCCTGCTCTGCGTACAAAATGAACAGCTATAAACCAAAACAGTCAATTAAGGTGTTAACAACTCGCTTGTATCTACCGTGAAAATATTAAAAGCCAGTTGCCTCTTGGGGAATGCTTGAGTTGTATAGAGAAAATGTATTGTGGATATACTTCACAAAGTAGTCACATGTGAGTAGCTGGCTCCCTCTAGACCAGACTTTAGGCCTAAGTAAAATTGTAAAATAATTTGCATTCATCTTCTTTGTTGGTGGACATCAACTAGGCTCATGGGGAGAATGCTCCTTTGTAAATGAATAAAATTCCCAAGTCAAGGGAGATATACATGCATTTTAAAGTTTAGTCAATGTGATGGGCCCCTGGGCATCTCCTCTGTCCTAAGTTGCCTTTCTTCTCCCTTGCATTTGCTACCAAACAGGGTAAATTCATAAAGAATGTGGATCCGCTGGGAAGAATACACTACAGCTCTCTCTCATGTAGCTTTATTGGATCTGTGAACTCTAATGGGAGATATTATGAATTTTTCTGTCAGTAAAAGTCACCAAAAAATGACTTGAAGATGTACAGGGAACAAATATCCAAGGGAAGAAGATAACATATTTATTTGGCCACTTTCTGACCACAACTAAGCTTTTTAGGGAGAAGAAAAAGCCTGGAGAACTCAAGGATACAACTAGAGGTTATAGAATTCACTCATTAGAATACACAGCATGTCATTTCAGCACTGTTTGCTGCACTCCACAGCAGGAATGCTTTTTCTGCCACTGAACAGATCCATCTCCAGAGCTCTCTTGGAACTGTCAATATAGTCATTATCAATTATGTACTGCAGGGGGGAGCAAAGATTAATAATTCAGAGCTAAGACATCACCGTGATTTATAATCTTGTATGTAACTGTCTACAGCTAGCATTGGGAACTTGTCATTAAAAGGCATTAACTTGAGAAAATTAGAGATCTGTATTGATCAACAAACATGTATGGTTTACTGTGAAGTGATGCTTAATTTATATTCCAAGCAAGGCTGTAGGTGAATATCATTGACGTAGGGAGGACGGCATCCTGAAGCCATCTGGTTCCACAGCGTGACAGTAGCTGCAGGTGAGCATGCTCTCTAAATAATGCCAAGTGTATTCCAGTTTAGGGGGCAGAGACTGAACTCAGCACTGCTTGTTCAGGGCAGCATGTGATTAAGGCACAGTTATTAACCAAAGTGTTGCTATGTTTCGTTCTGAACACCCAGAACTTGGTACTTGATGGATGACACAAAGAGAATATTACCTTTCCATGTTCCTATTTTTGGATAGGTGAATTGCCTCCCTTGCTCTTTTGCTTTCCGTACCCTTATAGCAATTTCCCTTCCTTAATAAAATTAGAGGGACGTTACAAGTTACCTAGTGCAATTCCTGAGTTTCTGCTAGTAAACACAAGAGAATTGTGATGGTGTGGTGTGATGCCTGAGAGAATTGAATGTGAGGGTGCATTAACTCAGGTAATCAGATTGTCAGCACCAACGTTCAGAGGAAGCATCTGAGAGAACAAAGCTGAACTTCAGAAAAAGCCAAAGAGCTTTCACAAACACTGCCTAATAGTAAGTTAGGCAGAAATCTTACAGCGTCTAGATAGCAATGGGTTAACAATGGTTTTTGAAATTTTAGCTTCATATTTTAATTATTTGGAGGAGATTTTGTATAAAATACTGATATCTGAGCCTCATCTGGAGATTCTAATTTAATTGGCCTGGGATGGGGAAACCAGGCAGTGGAAATTCTTTTTAAGTTCCCTAAGTGATTCCAATGTGTAGCCAATTTTAAGAAGCACAGGTTGTGGAGTGTTTAAGAATATGTGAATACATTTAAGAGAGAAAGAATGGAACACATTGAAATGGCTAAGACTTGGCATAAAAATGATGAATATGAAAAAAATGAACAGCAACTAACAAATAGGTATACAACATAGAAATATGGGTGCAAATTTTTTGTTTGGCTTTTACATGGGTCTTGGCTGGTTTGCAGCTGAATTTTTGAGGGGATGTGGTGGTATAAGACAGCTCTAGGATGCTTCCTCTACTTGTACCTTCCTCTGACATCCAGTAGCTGAGTTGTGTGGTGGACATCAGCTGAATTTAGTGGAAATTAAACATGGCCTTCATGGCTATGAAACATAGGGAGGGATATAGAATGAATAAGGGATCAGAAAATTGTATTTGGACAATTTGAGGTTAGAACTGGAAAGCCATTCCTCTAAAAATATCTTTAAGAAGCTGGTGGATGTCCAATGCTTGCTTCCCAGGGGCGGCTGGGAAAGTGCTGGTTGTTGTCCCACCCACTTTTTATCAGTGGACTCAGACCTGGATGTTAAAAAAAAAAAAAAAAAAAAAGGAGAGGCTGATAGGAGAGCCTGGAGCCAGATACAGTGCTATGAGATAAAGGGAGATTAAAAGAGTGTTTTTAGAGGCTTAAAACCTCAAAGATAAGAATCTGACAAAGAGCATTTCAGACAAAGAACAATAGATTAGAGAGGTAGCTTTGATAAGTTTGCATGCTGATAAAACAAGAAGACTAAAGAAATAAACCATCTAGAAAGAGCTCAAAGATCTCTCTCCTTATGCATTATTAATAACTAAAGAGGAAAAAAGAATAACTAATCTTGACAAATTCAATGGCGAGGGCTTTGATGTTTCTATGCTAGTCAAGGATGAATGAAGAATACATATCTTCTAAATACAAAGATATGACTAACTTGGGATAAAATTACAAGGAATTTTGCTAGTTCTAGGTCTAAATGGAATCTAGTTAAAATGTTAGTAAGTAATGCCAGGTGGGTTTCAGGATATCTCTGAGAACTGTTTCCAGTTTAGGAGTTAGTATCCCACAGACTTGTCCCCAAATATTAAAACTCCATTAAGATGTCCATACTAATCAAATCTGACAGAATCTGGACCACAGTTGAATTTTCAACTTTCCAGTCCCATTTTCAGCCAACAGAGAACTTCTAGCACTTGTTAAGACAGGGAAAGCAAATTTTTATTCACCTCCTCCCTTTGTGATAGCAGTAATATGGGTTTTAATCCAGAGCCTGTGGAGCCTTATTATCTGGGGGAAAATGTAATGGAAGTAGATAAAGGATATGCCAACATGGCCCCATCAAATAAGATATTGGCCATCATTCCTTATGATTAGATTAAAGAAATCTCAGGGTACCTCAAAGCAATTTATAGAAAAATACACTCCTATTTACCTGGGGAGAAGTGACTAGGGTTATGACTCCCAGATTCTAGTCTTACTGTCTTAAATTTGATTAATGGGGCATATTACTTGGTATTAAGGTGCATCAAGCTAGGATGTGATGACATGTGATATTGACAGGGACCTTTCTATTTCAGCAGGCCAGTTCCGAGGAGAGCACTTGTCTGAAAGGAAATTTTACTTGGTTTGAATTCCCTTCTAATCCTTTTTCTTGGAACCACATGATTATATTCTTAAGATCTACTTCCATTTTTGTGTGCTTTTTTTTTTTTGTCCTCATTGTCAATCAACATTCTAAGTGGGTACCAATCCATCAGTTCAAGAAGAAAGGAAGATCTCAGTCTAGATGCTATTATCATTTTTGAAGAGCTCCATCTGAAATCTTAACCCACTTTTTTTTTAGCAAGAACCCCTAAACTTTATCACTCCCACACCCAACAAAAATAATAACTGATATTAATTGAACATATTATGTATTAGAAAAAAATAAGCTTTTTATGCTCATCATGTTCTTTTATGCTCATGAGACCCCCCTGACAGGGTAAGTATTTCTATTATACAAATAATAAAATGGAGGCCTGTGAGGTTAAATTATATCGCCCAAGATCACTCAACTACTGAATAATAGAGAGGGAATTTATATCTTTCATTCAACACATATTTGTTCAGGGCCTACTATGTGCCTAGAAGCACTATGTCAGAAGTAAGAAATATAGCCATGAGAATCAAATAGAGGCGCCCTCATGGAGAGTTCTGTGATAGTGGTGGAGAAGGACATACAGGAAAAGGTAAACACAAATGAAATATTAAAAAACTGTGATGTCATGAGATTAAGAATATGAGAAAAACGTTTTCCAGAGAAGGTGGTCAGGAAAGGCTTTTCTACAGAGCTGACATATAACTTGTGTCCTGAAGGATAGCCGGCCAGTTATAGAATGAGTAGGGAAGGGGCAAAGGTGGAACCAGAACTTGGAACTGAGGGAAGGTATGCCCGGATCCTGTGCTCCTGATTAGAGTACTACAAAATCTGCTCTTGTACCTTTTCCAAAACAATGTCTTTTCCCCAACTCGTTCTAAGCAATCCCCCACCCACCCCTTACTTAAACATTTAAACTCTTCTCCTACCTATTTTCACTTCTCTTCAGTGTAAGGGCACCAACTGTCACTTGCCAGTTTCCAGTCTGTCTCTCCAGGAGTCTGTTAGGCTCACACCCTTGTGACTCCCTGGGACCTTGTCCTTTTGTCATCTTATCCCCATCCTCTCCTTTGCTCTTCATTCCATTCTTGCAGTGTACAAATGTGCACTATGTCTCATACCTGAAAGTGACTTGTAAAGCAGCATCTTCCTCCAGCTATTATCTTTGAAAATAATAATGGATAATCTCTTCCTCCCTTTTCTCAGTTCTCATTCATTCTATGAACTTTTTTTACTCCTTTACATTCAGTCTTCTTCACTCCACTGAACAAAAGAGGCAATAAAATGAAGAGAACACATTTTGATTCAAACAGAAATGGATTAGAGACCCAAGTACCAAGCTTTAGCTGTGTCACTTTGGGAAAGATAATGTCTCTAAACTTGAGTTTATGTGCCTATAAAATAGGGACAAAGATAACAGTACCTGTCTCATAGGTAGGAAGCATTAAAAGAGACAATAATTACAAAGCATAATACAAAGTCTCGTGCAAGATAAGAGTACCAGTGTTATATTATTACTAGGGGCACAGTGCACAAAAATTTGTGCACTCGGCGGGGGGGTGGAGAGGGGTCCCTCAGCCCGGCCTATGCCCTCTTGCAGTCTGGGACACCTCAGTGGGGATGTCCACCTGCTGGCGTGCCTGGCCAGCCTGGATGAGGGGCTGAGGGCCATTTTCAGGCTGCCCACAGCCCTTTCAGGGTTCGTGCACTGGGGGGTGGGAGGGCTGGTGAGTGCAGGCGTCATTTCCCACCAGAGGGCCCATGATCTCACACACCTGGTGGGCCTCCATCGCTGAGGGGACACACCTGGCGCAGAGCTGGGTGGCGAGCCAGGGGCAGACGCTGGTGCAGGATCCCTCCGTGGGGCCCTGCTGCTGAGCGAACACACCTGGAGTGGAGCCAGGCAGCGGACTGGCTTTGGATGCTCTGCACTGTGCAACAGATACTCCCACACGCCCTGTGGAGGCCCCTGGGGGGCAGATGAAGGTAGCGGACCCTGGACGGGTGCTCCTGCATGCCCCTGAGGAGGCCTCCGGGGTGGAGCCAGGCAGCAGACCCAGGACAGCTGCTCCTGCACATCCCGCAGAGGCCTCCAGGGAGCAGAGCCAGGCAGTGGACCCAGGACGGGCGCTCCTGGACGCCCCGAGATGAGCCTGGGACGGAACCCCCGCCACACTGAGCTGACACACCGGGCACACCTGTGCTGGCTGTGGAGGCTCCCAGTACAGAGCCGCCCTGCCAGCCTCCATCTTGGCTGGGTTAATTTGTATACAGCTGCTCTGATTGGCTGGTGGGCGTGGTTTAGGCATCCCAAAGAAACAGTCAATTTCAATATTCCACTTTTATTAGTTTAGATAATTGAAACACTGTTGCTTTAAGCTGAGGCCTAGGCAGGTAATGAAACCTCCTGTTTGTTTTAGCTCCGTGGCTTCTATAATTGAAACACTGTTACTGTGACCAGAGGCTCAGCCAGCCTAGGCAGGCAGTTGCAATGGAAGCCTCCGGTTTGCTCTAGCTCCGTAGCTGCTGGCTTCCATCTTGTCTGGGTTAATTTGCGTACAGCCACTCTGATTGGCTGGTGGGCATGGCCGTGAGCAGAGGCTCAGTCAGCCTAGTCAGGCAGTTGGAACAGAAGCCTCTGGTTTGCTCTAGCTCCGTGGCTGCTGGCCTCCATCTTGGCTGGGTTAATTTGCATACAGCCACTCTGATTGGCTGGGAGGTGTGGCTTGGCTGGTGGACATGGCTTAGGTGTCTCAGGTGATGGTTAATTTGCATATTACTCTTTTATTATATTAGATTTAAACTCCAAAGATACTTGCAACTGATAGCCAAATCCAGTGGAATATTTTCAGACCTTTCCTTTTTATAAGTTCCTTTTGATGCTTGGCTTATTGAACACTCCTCTCATCTTAAAATCCTCTACTGCCCTGACCTTCATAACTCCACTTTATCCTGGTTCTCATTTTCTTTACCTCATTGCCATTCTCATCACATTAATATTTCTTCTTAATATGCTATGCTTATTCTTCCTTTATTTCTTCTTCTTCCCATTCTTCTTTATTTTTGCCCTCTCTTCTTGTCATTCACATGACCTCAGTTGCCATCCATATGTAAATCACTCTCAACTAACTTTCCACTAATACTTGTACCATGAGCTCTAGATGCGTACATGTATTCATTTGCTTATAGGATTTCTTCATGGCCATATCTTATACAAACATCGATGTCAACACTAAAAACTCTCTTCCTTTGATTCTCTACCTCATTTTATATTACCCAGATGTGCCTGATTTCCCAAGAAAAAAATATTGGCAATATCTTAGGCTGCTTGCCTGGCAGATCCAGGACAAAAACCTGGATCTTTTGCCTCCAAACCCAGAACTCTCTGACTCAGTGTGCCGAGCATGCATTTATAGCATGTTCTTTAAACAAATTAGTATTACCCTGTGATAGTTAATTTTATATGTCAACTTGGCTAGATAGTTCATGGACCCAGTTTTTGGTCAAACACCAATCTAGATGTTGCTATGCAGGTAATTTTTTAGATTAACATTTATATCAGTAGTTTAAAAAAAAAATTGAAGGTCACCTCAATTCAAAGTCTTAAGAGACAATACTGAAGTTCCCTGGGGAAGAAGGAATTCTGCCTCCACACTGCCTTCAGACTCATGCTGCAATATAAACTCTTCCCTAGATCTTCAACTTGACTGCCGGCTCTGAAGATTTCAAACTTGCTATCTCCCACAGTTATGAGAGCCAGTTCCTTAAATCAATTTATCTCTTTCTCCTATTGGTTCTATTTTTCTGGGGAACCCTATCTAATGCACAGCCTATAAGTTTCTCTTCTATCATTAGAAACATATCATTAGCACTCTACCAATTTAACTTTTTTTTTGCATATTTGTATTATTTATATTTGTGCAGATAGATTTCTTGTATATAGTTGGTAACCTAGTCTATTTGGGTAAATGGTGTTTGAGAATATGTTAAATTGCCAGTAAAGTAAAATCTTCAGTCTTTAGGGGAAAAAGGAATCTTTCTTGTTTTCTCTCCCCCACTGCACTATCCCGCCACTCTTCTATCCAGCCCTTAAAATAATGTCAACCATATCACTCACCCTAGAGGTTGGCAAAGATTTGTAATCCAAGTATCTTGGACTCCTTTTCCAGAAAAACAAACTCCCTTGTTATGTTGAGATCCAGGTGGTAGAAAAACTTAAAAACTAATAGATTACAACTTAATGTCTTTTTTTTCCCCTCTCATACTTCTACTTGTCTATGTTCTAAATTGATTTATTTGCCATCTCTCATTGATCTGAAGTTGTAAGTTGAGAATTAAAAAATGCTTTGCATGTCACCAGCAACTCAGCTTCTCAGAAACAAGGGGCAAAACTACGATTTGGAGAGAAATCTCTGAAGGGTTAATTAATTCAAAAAAGAGATTTAGAGCACTTGGGAAAGGTTGGATAACGGACTGAGGGTTGAGTCTATTCCCTATGTGCTCCTGGCTAATAACATGCAATTGACCTAGCATATTAAATAAATAGTCGCGATGTAAAAATAAGACAAAAGTGCTTGTTTCTTTGTTTTTATTTTGCAACCAAAATTACAGCTTCTCTTGTTTCATCTGGAAAAGGTCATATCTAAGAAGTGTTTTATAAGGAGTGGGTTGTGTTCATGTTAAGCTTGGTGCCTTAAGATATCCAGTGATTCCATTCACATTTAGTAAACACATATGCTTTGGGCATCCAATTCCTGTTATCTGGGGGTTACAGTGTTTTCTTAGATCATCCAGCCTTCTGTCTTGGACAAGGTTACATGACTATTTACTCAAGTAATGTACCTTAGGAGTTTAAAACTCTTCCCCATGTTTCAGGCCCTGTTCTTCTGAATGTCTAGATTGTGGAAAGTAATATTCAGTGGGGAGTAGAAACAAATCTTCGTATAAAAAAGATTAGTAATATTTATCTTTCAAATGTCTAGGGAGAGGAATGTAAACTTGGTCTCTACAGAGGCTACCTCTTCTTCCTTGTTTTTCTGTTTATATGTATGATTTTTCAAAGAAGGTTCCTTTAGTTATTCATTATTTAATAAATAGTAAATGTTTTATTTTATCCCCTACCCAGTTACCTCCTTTAATAATGCCTCTATTTTGATATATCCACATAATATCTACCTAAAAATATAAGAATAAAAAACCCTTAATTCTGACATATCTAATGGTTAAGTGAAATGTCCATTTTTGCAGTACACTCATGAACGTGTGAGACTTGTTTACATAAAAGTTTTACTTAAAAATATATAATATGCCTTATATCTTTGCAAATAATAAGCATTGTTAAAGAAAATAAGACAAGATTTCCTGTGAGAGTCTTTAAAAATCTACTTGGTATGAATTAGATGTAGTTTATTTTAAAGTCAGAAAAATGGATGAACTAACCTTTTAATTTACCCTTCTTGTTCTAAAATTGTAAGACAGAAGAAAATATATTCTGATCACAGAAATGGCATGTGTTGTTTTTTTTCCAGTAGAATGCTTGCCAAAGGAAAGACATGGTCTGATTTTGTTGCAGAAAAATTAACATGTTTTGTTCTAACTTTAAGATCCTAGTGGATATTTCATTAGAATTATGATTTAATTATTCATTAGACATAATACACTTAACATTTCAATAATTAACTGCTCAAGCATAAGGATAGAAAATCTGATTTACATGTTTATTTCCACCCTTTAAAGTACCTAATTGTTTTCGCCATCATTTTCACCTACTTCATAATGCCCCAGTGACTAGGAAACATCAGAAATTATTTAAGATCTAAGGCCCAAAATGAAGATTCCCTCTTCTTTCCTTTAAGTTGGCCCTCAAAGACCAGCAATAATTATATTTCTATCCATTGTCTCTCTCTATTTCTCTCTCTGTCACTCTCTTTTTCTCTTCCACTTACCTCCAATCCCACCCCCCTCTCCATCATTCCCTCTCTGTCCATCTCCAAAGGCCTTTGGAAGACTCAAGACAGATTAAATAGTATGATGGTATAAAACACTCTTAATAACACATGTATGTTTTCCTAATAATTGTTTACTTTAAATACTTTAAAACTTGGAAAATTCATGGCCTATAGATACACACACACACACACACACACACAGAGTTTATCATCAAGCAATGCTACTTTGACAACTACAAAAAGTTCTCTGAGCCAATAAAAAGCTATTTTCAATAATATGAGAAGTTTCCTCTGTATTTCTATAGCTCATAGGCCTTCAAGTGGAGCTCTCTACAGTAAATATGATTCAAAAGCGCCATCATTAATTCTATTTAGGCTTAATGTGTCATAAAGCTAGGGAAAGCAGGGCCATTTTCCTCTCTGCTGGGGCACAAAAAGTGTATTAACTATTCCAGCCAGTACTGTGAATGATTTATTAATTCAATTTTGGAAAGCGAGACTGTCAGATCATATAAGCACATATTATAAACACACAATCTCTCTGAAGATTCTTATTTCTTCTCATAGCTAACTGACTGACAATGCACCTCAATGTTGACATCTGTCTTCTCCCTCTCTTTCTCATTCTCTCTCCTCCTTCAGGCTCCCAAACATACACACACTATTCCAATAATCTAGGCATGGCTAATAATATCCACTCATACTATAGACAGTGGAACTAACTCTGATTATAAATTTGAAGCACCTAGAATGAAATGATGGGATTTTCCCAAACACAGACCTAAAAATTACTGAGCCAACTGTGATGTGGTAAAAAGAACATTAGTGTCAGACTCCAGTGAGCTGGGTCCTAGATCAGAATCTTCCCTGCAGCACAAATGACCTTAGGCAAGTCCCTCTCCCATGTCCTTATCTACAGAGAGGAAGACTAAGTGATCCCTACTATCTCTAACTTGACAAAATTTTTGTTGTGACATGAGTAAAACATAATGACATAATTATAGTCTAGGCTCAACTAAACAGTACAATTTCCTCTGTGATTTTCCTCCATCTCAGTTGACACAGTACCTGAGAAACTCAATATTCAGCCCATTCCTTCCAGTAGTACAACAGAGGGCAAATTTATAGTATCTAACCTTAGAATACTGAAACTGGAGCAATGAGAGAGAGAGAAAGAGAGAGAGAAAGAGAGAGAGAGAGAGAGAGAGAGAGAGAGAGAGAGAGAGAGAGAGAAGAGAGAGATACAGGAGAGAGACTTTCCTTCGGTTAAATTCCCAGCATCCTTTAATCTTCCATTAACAATTTTAAACCAATGTTCTTTAGTCATAGAATATTGCTAAAGTTTTAGGGTTCTGAAACCAGTTTTTAAATACGTTTTTATTTTTATTTTATTTTATTTTTTATTTTTTTATTTTTTTTTAGAGAGAGAGAAATGGAGGAGAGAAGCATCAATTGGCTGCCTCCTGAACACCCTCTACTGGGGATCAAGCCTGAATCCAGGCATGTACCCTGTTTTAGTGTGGTACTGGAGACCTCTCAGTGCATGTGAAGATACTCAAGCAACTGAGCCACACTGGCAGGGCCTGAAGCCATTTTTATTACCTCTTTCGGTAAGACCTTCAATCCCTTCTGCAATTTTTTTTTTTTATACAGAGGAGCTTGGTTTTATTCCAATGGGAACTCAGAGAATTAAAATAGAGATTACTTTAATCATGCGATGGTGATTCATTTCCTAAGATATTCAATGTATGATAAATATGGGTGAAATCAAGGGATAATTTTCAAGATCAGAGAGCTGTTTGTAGTTTTGCATCATGCTGAAAGTACACTCACCTGCTTCTTATCCAAATTATGCGCAATGGGAAATGTTTATTTCTTGTTCCTAACACTTTTTATAGATAATATGCCCATTTCTGCTGCAGTCTAAAACCTCAGGTGTAAAGCTAAGATCAGGAAGGAATGATTCAAGGGAAGGGGTAGCACCAAACTTGATTTTATAAAAATAGAGAAAGAACACAAATAGTGTAACATAAAAAGTCATCATTTATTTTTGGTAAAGCCATACCATGATGCTTTTTGTGCAAGAGATATCTCAGTTGTAAAATTATGTTCCATTATATCTATTAACACTTTCTGTCTGCCTGCACTTTTCATAAGCATAATCCTCAAAACCCCTCACATACTATGTTCTAACTATTGCAAATAAAAATAAGATAGTGAGTTTAAAAATGCTATGGCCTTCTTCAATTATAATACAGGAGCTACATTAGAATTTAGTTTTCTAAATTTAAATGCAATATTTTTACTTTATTTTGTTCTTTGCCTTTTTAAACTAAGGCTGTATTTAAATTAATTATTATGTTCATGCCCTGTTAGGGGTTAAAGTGCATTTCTCCCAACATTTATATGTTGAGATTCTAACTACGTCTACCTGTGAATGTGAGTTTATTTGGAAATTGGGTCTTTGCAGATGATAAAGTTAAAATGAGGTTACTGTCAAGGGTGTGTGTGTGTGGGGGGGGGATAATCCAATAGGACTATGCCCTTGTATAAGGGAAAACCTGGACATAGAGATGGGTAAAAACAGGGAGAACACCATGTGAACATGAAGGCAGAGATGGGGTGAAGTATCTACAAACCAAGGAGTACCACCGGTGACCAGCAAGGCACTAACAGCCAGGGGACAGCCTGGAACAGTCTCCCTCACAGCCTCAGATGGAACCAACCCTGCTGACACCTTTAATTTCTGTGGTTGAAGCCACCCAGTTTGTGGTCTTTTGTTTGTGGCAGCCCAAGGAAACTAATATAATGCCTATATTAATATTTGTCTGAGTGTTTGTTTTATACTCAAGCATTAGAAAGCTTCAAATGCTCAGAATGAGTGACATGGCATGGAGAGACTGGCTTTCCTAAGCAGCTGTGCTTCTGCTGAAATGGAAGGATGTCCCTTTGGGGTCTACAGCTTTTGCTGTTGTCCCTGTTGCTTTAGGTTCCGCCTATTAAGTTGTGGTAACAGCACTGTGTCCATAGGCTTTAACCAAAAATTTGGAATTAATTGCCAGTGACAGAATAAACAGATCCTTCCCATTCCTCTTCCCTTTCCCTCTTTCTCCACTTTCCTTCCTTTTTGCAGTCTACCCTTCAGATTTCTTTCTGCACTAAGAAGACTCTGGTAATTTGCTCCAGAAGAAACTAGCCCCACTGTCTGCAAGGCAGTTGGTCAGTTACTCAGACTTACTGCCACTGTCTCTAGCCCTTGTGTGAAGAACAGAGTGGGGTGAGAAGAGGGGTAGAAAAATGCTGTAAATTAGATTCAATTCATTATTTACATCTTGTAAAATATGGAGGATGAGCTTCCTGAATCCCTTGACCCTTCTTCAGACTTCTTCCTGTTTCACAGGGTATAACATGCCTCCAGGTAATCTGGATTCTTCTCGGTCGTTTCCACAGAGACCTGATGGGTGATTCAGTAATAATACCATTGCAGACACTGCTTTCTTTCACGAAAATAGATAATTAAATGCATGTTTCTATCATTATTCTCTATTTACATAGAATTGTAAATGGTGAATTAATATCTACACAGATCCCACTCATAATAAAGAAAACCTGGGTAAGAATTGATTTGTATCTCCTGCTATTATGCTAAAGTCACTATGGTTTTCTACGTGCTTTTCAGTCTCAGGAAGGGATAGTCTAGGAAAAGCAAATACAATGAAAGTGAGAGGCTTTCCCCCACATGTTTTGCTTCCAGGACACTGATACACCATTATGGAAAAATTTTGATGGCTTTTCAGAGCCTCCTTCATAATCTTTTTACTGCCCCAACAAAGAAAGAAAAATCCCACAAACCAATAATGCATTTGATGCTCATTTAAACCTACTTCAACAAAGCAGAACTGTAAATTTTCCTATAATGTCTTCTTGGAAAATTTCCAGTGCTTCTGAATGGACCAGAAATCAGCAAAAATGGTCTCTTGCTTGCCACATTTTGGCATTTTAACTACAAGAAAGAGAGGAAAGCATAGATTTCCATGGAGCTTTTACCACCATTTTCATCAGGCTGCAATGGCCTCAAAACCTGACTCCAAGGAGATTCTGAGACATGGCCTTATGGCTTGTAAACCACCAGTGAACTTCAGGAACTGAGCTTTTCCTCTCAGGGTTGCCTCAGGGTTATAGCAACAGTGGGCATAGAAGATATGGCTTAACACACTTATTGGAAAGTGAGGCTCATTTAGCTCCTCTGGAAGTAACTGTAAAGTTGACTTCCTAAGGAGAAGACCTGAATACAGAATTTATTGTGCTTCTTCTAAGATTTTTTAATTCTTAGGAAAAATCACTGGAATCATTTTCCTATGAAGAATAAGTGATAAAGGTGACTTGCCCACTAGTATTTACTTTCAAAGAAAAGACTGTGGAGATGGGAGGAAGGGAGATATAACACATCTTTAGGGAAGAACCCCTCTAGGATATGTAAACAAACATTTTTTGAGAGACTTTTGTCTATATGAACATTTTGAGTCACCCCGAATCACTATGTCAGCACTTTCCTGATGGTCCAAACTCCCAAGAAAGAAATTAGGCAACTGCAGCAAGAATAATGAGTTGTCCAGACAGCCCTCCAGGAAGTGACCCATATGCATGATTCCCAGGGCTCCACTGGACATCTGGTTGACCCCAGAGGTAGGTGGAGAATTAAAGAAGGACCACTCCCCCACCCAATAGCAGGAGTTCATGTTTATAGTACCTTGACTAGACGGTACTGCTGCCCTGATGATAGGAGGCTTGGCAGGAGCACCTAGAAAATTTCCAGATAAGTGCTCCCCAAAGCAGAAGGAAATTGGGAGCCCCATGCACAAGCTGCTATCTGGCCCACTTGCCCACATTTCATGAGGATACTGCCTTTGGCTAACCAGTTAATTTTATGATCTGATTCAAATGGGTGGTGCCCCAAAGAGAATTTTACATAATTAAATATGATTGATATTTAATCAGTATCATATAACAGTCAAAAGGGTGAAATCACTTCTGTTTGATTAAAATACATTATATGAGTGTTGTTTAAATATTTAAAGAGCCATACTTCTGTACACACCCATATATTCTTCCACTGGAAAATAACTACTTTAATAAAAAAAAACACACCTATATATAATCAGACTGTTTGCAATATGTGTTTCACAAAGAAGTGAAATACCTGAATCATATAAAATATTTGAATAACATATGTTGATGTGTAAAGTGTTGTTGGAAAATGAGCTATTTTTACAGAAGTTCAGAAATGTGGCAATGATTATTTGTGTTGCTACAGTTTGAAAATTGTTTTCTAATATTATATGGCATGTTTTTGTCTTCATATAAACTTCTTTGCTTAACCATTTTCAAGGCAAAAGAGCAAGTATAAAGAAATTCCATTTAGCATTAAACTAATATAAAGTATGTAAAAAGCTGGAAAATATATGATCAACATCTTTTAAAATACTACACATTTGAGATATAAGAATATCTCAGAAGCTAAAATAAAGAAGATACTGAAAATCAGACTATAAGCAGGAGCCTGACGGCTCTGCTGGGGTCAGGAAGAGGGCAAGAGCATATTCAGGATCAAAGGAACTTAGTTTCTAGTGGCCAATAATAGCAAAAGAACATTTCTTAAGATTGGGGAATGCAAAGTGAGAATCTGACATGCTCCTCCTTATAAAATCAGGAGTAAAGGGATATATTCTCAATGAAAGAGTGAATTGAATTGCAAACTATTGAACTGATCAATTCAAATCCAGACACAATATAGTATCCTGTTAGATTTTGTTTTTGTTTTTTTCACAAAGGAGAAAAATAGTATCTTCAACATTCATTAAAGGTTTACTATGAGGCAACCACTATTCTAAGCATTGTATAGATATTTTAAAATTTAATCTACACAGCAGACTTATGGAGCAGGTTCAATAAATTTTCCTATTTAAAAGTAAGTAAATTAAGGAACAAGAAGTATATGTAATTTGTTCTGAGTCACACATCTAGTAAGTGATACAATTCAGAACGAGATATTCTGATTCTAGTGTAAGTGCGTAACCAGTATATGAATAACTTCTTTGGCCCTAACCCAACTGTAACAATGAGAAAAGTACATCAGACAAAAGTAAAGTGTCCTGCCCTAGATGGTTTGGTTCAGGGAATGGAGCAGCGGTTCTCAACCTGTGGGTCACGACCCCTTTGGAGGTTGAACAACCCTTTCACAGGGGTTGCCTAAATACATCCTGCACATCAGATATTTATATTATAATTCATAACAGTAGCAAAATTACAGTTATGAAGTAGCAACGAAAATAATTTTATGGTTGGGGGTCACTACAACATGAGGAACTGTATTAATTTAAAGGGTCACAGCATTAGGAAGGTTGGGAACCACTGGAATAGAGTGTCGGTCTGAGGACTAAAGTGTCCTGAATTCCACTTCTGGTCAAGGGCACAGGCCAAGGTTGTGGGCTCAAACCCCAGTAGGGAGCATGCAGGAGGCAACCAATCAGTGATTCTCTCTCATTATTGATGTTTCTCTCTCTCTCTCCCCCTCTCCCTTCCTCTCTGAAATCAATAAAAATATATATTAAAAAATAATAAAATAAAGTGTCCATTTGAAGCTTAAATTCATGATCTCCCTTGTTTTCTGTTCCTCAAGTAAATATATCTCTTATCAATGCAATTCTGACTATATACCAAGTTGATGTAAAAAGAGTAATGAGTGTTATGAACATGGAAAAAATGATTGATTTGCTATTAACAAATTTCTGATGATGAGTCAAGACATTCAAAAATTGACATCTTCTTCCTCCAGTCATCCTATGAGGCATTACCAGATTGATTCTCTCATACACAAATCTATACTAATAAAAGCGAAATATTAAAATTAACCGTTTCTCCGAGACAGGGTAAGCCACGCCCACCAGCCAATCAGAGCTGCTGTATGCAAATTAGCCCAGCCAAGATGGCGGAGGACGCAGCCCTGATGTGCGGCTTCTCCAGGGCTGCGGCCTCCGCCATCTTGGGAGCCTCCCGCCTGAGAAGGCATCCAGCGCCTTGGGCCTGCGGATGCCTTTCCAGGAGGGAGCCGGGGTGGGGGGGAGGTGGGCACCAGGCGG
The DNA here is from genome assembly GCA_004026665.1 of Murina feae. Classification (NCBI taxonomy): domain Eukaryota; kingdom Metazoa; phylum Chordata; class Mammalia; order Chiroptera; family Vespertilionidae; genus Murina; species Murina feae. Next base: position 304 of record PVJC01024749.1, on the reverse strand, counting down.
CTGCCCCCGCCCGGGAAGGCTCTGGGGCATGGGGGCGGGGCGGCAGGACCCCCTCAGCCTCGCCGCCTCGGAGCGTTCCGGGGCGCGGGGTGGCCGGATCCCCGCAGCCCCGCCTCCCGCCGCCTCGGGAGCGTTCCTGGGCAGGGGGACAAGCCAGCAGGACCCCCTCAGCCCCGCCGCCTTGGAGCGTTCTGGGGCGCGGGGCGGCCGGATCCCCGCGGCCCTGCCTCCCGCCGCCTCGGGAGCATTCCTGGGCGCGGGGACAAGGCAGCAGGACCCCTCAGCCCCGCGCCTCGGAGCGTTC
>PVJC01024748.1:0-25305 GCA_004026665.1 Murina feae | reverse complement strand
TTGTAGGCCAGAGACTAAATAAGCCCATACCCTCAATGCCATGCCAGGTGCATTTTTTAATTGGATAGAATTGTATAGTTTTCAAGGCTAGCAGCGAGATAACCACTAACTGCACAGAGGGCTGGCTCCTTAATAAAAAGGGGAAGTTCTGCTTGTAGGCTTGCTTAGAATTTGAATTCATTTTCTCTAAGCCCACCGCGGTGAATAAAGTGTAACTCCAAACTCTCCTGCATTGTTTGATTATTCCGGTTCTCTGTAACATCATATGTTCAGCAACTTGTATAAAATTCTTTACTCTTAGAAACCTTAAACAGCCAGCATTTCTTAGATTAGCAACACATTCATACCCAACAGAAATTTACTAGCTAAACAATATTAAGCAAGCAACAAAGATGCATATTTAAACAATAAAGACAGATAACATTCCCCATTAAAACCTTAGTGCATACATTTATCAACACACTTTAAGTACACTTTTACTGTCAAGAAAATATACATTCAACAAAGTATAATAAACCTTCTGTAATAAAAACTAAGAGCAGGCAAATTCCCATTTTAGTTCAGTAAGCAACATTTTTTTTGCGATTGTCTAATTCAGAGGGAGGGGGCAGCACCACCGTTTCAAGATGGCGGCTTCCATGATGACCACATGCATTGCCCCAGGTCATTCAGCTGCTGGAACAAACCCCTTTACAGATGAGAAAACTTGCTTATATTACATAACTTAACGAGACAAACTCAAGACAATAAACAATACATTTTTACAAAGGGAAAATCTAGATCAAAACTCTCATCTCTTCACACACATTCTCAGTACTGAGAAGCCCCAGAAGACAGAGCCTAAGGAATTCAAATGCAAATTAACCACATTCCTGGCCGGAGCCAAGAAGCCGTTTCCTGGCAAAATAAACTGCTAGTTTAAACAAACGAACATACGTTGTCCCGACCCTATGATGATCGGTGACTAGAGATATTCACTCAGAGTTTAAAATGCATTTTACCCAACTTCTAATTCCTGACCTGAGGGGCCCGCTCTCACCGGGTACCCACTCAAAATTTCCTGACCTGAGGAGCCTGCTCTCACCGGGTACCCACTCAGAATTTCCTGACCTGAATGAGGGGGTGGTCACTTCCCTCCTTCTACTCATTGGGAGTAGGCTGGTTAAGCAGACAGACCCTACCTTACAGACAGGTCCAGAAGGTCCAGAAGTGTTTGTCCACTCTCTTCAGGTGCCGGCTGGGTCCTGGGCTGAGGTCCGGGAGTGCTGGAGTTCCCCCGTTTAATTCTGCTAAAATCAGCAGGGCATGCCTTCGGAGGTCTGTCCTGTGCTCCTGGGCCCCTAACCCAGTCTTCTAACCAGAGGCAAGAGTCAACTTTGATTAGTTTCCTGGTCAGGGAACCAAATGTTGCAGAAAGACGAAAAAAAACTAAGCGACGCTTTGAAGAGGTGGAGAAATCAGTTTTAATAACGCACGCGGTCTCTGGGGACAAAAATCCCAAATCCAGAGCGAGCGTAGCACGCGAGAACCTTGCTTTATAACTGCCCCTCGAGTTCATTGATTTGCAAATATACTCCCTCCCCCCAAGGCCCTGAAGGGAGAATTCTTTTTATCTACTCTTCCCCCAGGTACGCTTAGGTTCAAAACAAGGCGCCCTGCTTTTCGAGGGACAGGGCTTTGTTTGGTTTAATGGCCTAACATTCCTTGCAGAACCAGCCTTCCTCCTCATATCCACTGGGCCAAACCGATTAGGGCACTACCATCAGTTTTAATACATCTTAGCAGATACCAATTCAAATTATACTAAGTTATTTTCCAATTTCTTCAAAAATATTCTCCCCATAGTAATTCCATGCAGACTATTCATAGATACTAATTCTTCAGTCACTTTAAACTCCTTACCCACCTCTCAGTCCTGGTCTCCTCATTTCTGTCACCACCAAATTCCTGGGATAACAAGTATGAAATGTTGTCATGTTTTTCTAGGCAGTACAAGTATTACCAGGACTATCTCAGGCAAGTCTTGAGACTCAAAGCTCTCCCAAAGAAAATGAAAGTTCTAATTGGATGTCTCTCAAATCTCTTGAAGTAAGCCCATAGCTCTGCCACTTAGCATCCCAAGAAAAAGCTCATTAGAAAGCTGCCAATGGAAAACTATGGTTATGACTTAAATGACACAATAGACCAGATGTATTTAATTGATATATTCAGACCATTTCATCCCAAAGCATCAGAATATACATTCTTTTCAAGTGCACGTAGAACATTTTCTAGGATAGACCACATGTTAGGACACAAAACAAATCTCAATAAATGTAAAATGATTAAAATTATATCAAGCATATACTTTGACCATAATAATATGAAACTAGAAATCAACCACAAAAAAAAACCTGAAAAAGACGCAGACACCTGGAGGCTAAGTAACACGTTACTAAATAATGAATGAATGGGAGAGAAACCAAGATGGCGGCATAGGTAAACACCAGAAATTGCTGCCTCACACAACCAGTTAAAAATGCAACAAAAAGACAAAACAGACACCACTCAGAACCATAGGAAGGCTGGCTGAGTGGAAATCCTACAACTAGAAGGGAAGAGGAAAACACACTGAGACTCAGAGGAGGTGCAGAAGTAAAGTGCAGAGATACGGAGGTGCACGAAAAGGGCTTGCGGAAAGGGCTGGCAACTGAGGATGCAGTTGTCTTTTTCAATCCGGAGGGAGGCACAAGCTCCTGATGGCTGTGACCTCCAGTTCTGGGCGAGTTTCTGGGGATCCAGACACATACGGGTTGAAACTGGACTATTTGCCATTGGGAAGAACTCCAGAGCAGCTTTCTCTCAGAGGTGCTTTCAGTGATTACCACAGGACACTGAGACCTGGGGCTTCTTAGGGCAGGTTGAGGATCAGCCAAAGCTGTTGCCTCTGCCCTGTTGATTCAGACAGACCCAGAACATCCAAAAGAAGGCCCAAGGCCCCACAGCAGCTTACATTGCTTCACAGCTGGGCTCCACCTGGGCACCTCCAAACCATAAACAAAGAAGAGGAATCTGCATATCTCTCCGTAGCTCCTGCTGGGTAGCCTCAGGCAGAGGCTAAATTAGCACCTCCTTAGAGATCCAAGAGCCAGTGTACCCAGTGGTCAGAGTGGGACCATCCAGACTACAACTCCTCAGTTCCATAAGGACACACTCAGGGGGAAGACTCAGTGAGCATCAAAGCCCCATTAAAGCAAGTCTTGCCCTATAAGGGTGTCTCAAGCACAGAAGTTCTCCCACCGTAGACAGCTGATTCTCACAGCCAAGTGGCCTGCAGGTCAATTCCTCCCAGTGATACCTACAACAATCAAGGCTTAACTACAACAAGACCGTGTACAAAGCCCCCAAAGGGGTGCACCGAGAGTTTCCACTTCAGGTAATTAGGGATGCTGAGCCACTGGGGCCTATAAGACACCTAGCATAGAAAGCCTCCCTATCAACATAGGGAAGCAGCCAAAATTCATAGACAAAGAGACAGATCACAAATGACAGAAATGGAGGAAAGCAAACTACTGGATGTATAGTTCAAAACTATGGTTTTAAGGTGTTTCAAGAATTTTCTAGAAACTGCTGATAAATTTAGTAAGACTCTCAATAAATCTAGTGAGACCCTCAAGGATATGACAAAGGACCAACTAGAAATTAAGCATACACTGACTGAAATAAAGAATATTATACAGAGATCCAACAGCAGACTAGAGGATTGCAAGAATCAAGTCAAAAATTTGAAATACAAAGAAGCAAAAAGCACCCCATTGGAAAAGCAAAAAGAAAAAGGAATCCAAAAATATGAAGATAGTGTGAGGAGCCTCTGAGACAACTTTAAGCGTACCAACATCAGAATTATAGGGGTGCCAGTAGAAGAGAGAGTGCAAGATATTGAAAACCTATTTGAAATAATAACAGAAAACTTCCCCTATCTGGTTAAAGAAATAGACTTACAAGGAAGTGCAGAAATCCCAAACAAAAGGAATCCAAAGAGGACCACACCAAGATATATCATAATTAAAATGCCAAGGGCAAAAGACAAAGAGAGAATCTTAAAAGCAGCAAGATAAAAACAGTTAGTTACCTACAAGGGAGTACCCATATGACTGTCAGCTGATTTCTCAACAGAAACTATGCAGGCCAGAAGGGAGTGGCAAGAAATATTCAAAGTGATGAATAGCAAGAACCTACAACCAAGATTACTTTACTCAGCAAAGCTATCATTCAGAATTGAAGGTCAGATAAAGAGCTTCACAGATAAGAAAAAGCTAAAGGAGTTCATCACCGCCAAACCAGTATTATAGGAAACTAGGGGCCCAGTGCACAAAAATTTGTGCACTCGGGAGGTCCATCAGCCCGACCTGTGCCCTCTCGAAGTCTGGGACCCCTCTGGGGATGTCCACCTGCTGGTGTGCCTGGTCAGCCTGGGTGAGGGCTAATGGCTGTTTGCAGGCTGGCCAAGACCCCCAGTGTGGATCCTCACCCCATTGAGGTGTGGCCAGCCTGGGTGACGAGCTGAGGGGCGCTTTCAGGCTTTCAGGCTGCCCACAGCCCCTTCAGGTTTTGGGTCCTTACTGGGGTACCTGGCCAGCCTGGGTGAGGGGCTGATGGCTGTCTTCAGGCTGACCAAGCCCCCCAGTGGCGTCCCTCACCCCATTGGGGTGTGGCCAGCATGGGTGAGAGGCTGATGGCTGTTTTCAGAATTTCAGGCTGCCCACAGCTCCCATTGACCCAATGTCCCAGCAAGCCTGGCTGGAAGCAGGTTTCTGGGGTTTGTTTATCTTCTATAATTGACACACTGTTCCTTTAAGCCGGGGCCTAGGCAGTTAATGAAACCTCCTCTCTGCTTCAGCTCTGGCTTCTATAATGAAACAATGTTTAATTAGAAGTTAGTCCTGGCCTGCTGTTTGCTTCAGCTCCTAGGATTGAAACAATGTTGCAAATATGTTGTTCCCTGGAGCAGGAGAGAAGCCCAGGCGGCCCAGAAACAGTTTCACTCCTGCTGCAACGGACGCTGCCTGTTTACTCAGGTCCCTGAGTGCCGGCCTCCATGTTGGCTGGGTTAATTTGTATACAGTCGTTCTGATTGGCTGGTGGGCGTGGCTTAGGCATCCCAAAGAAACAGTTAATTTTAATATTACACTTTTATTAGTTAGGATGCTGAAGGGTATCCTTTAAGAAGAGGAGGAAGAAGAAAAAGGTAAAGATAAAAATTATGAACAACAAAATGACAACAAATACATATCTATCAACAAGTGAACCTAAAAATCAAGTGAATAAAAAATCTGATGAACAGGAAAAAAAAAAAGAGTGAATGGGTTAACAATGCGATCAAGAAAGAAATAAAAAGATACCTTGTAACAAATGAAAATGAGAACCCAGCAACTCAAAACAGCCCTGAGAAGGAAATTCATAGCATTACAGGCCTACTTCAAGAAACAAACTCTCAAATAAACAATCTAACTTAAAGGTACTAGATAAGAAAAAATAAACAAAACCCAAAGTGAATAAAACAGAGCAAATGATAAAAGATCAGAGGAGAAATAAATGAAATAGAATCTAAAAAATAATACCAAAGATCAGTGAAACCAAAACTTGGTTCTTTGAAAAGATAAACAAGAATGATGAACCTTTAACTAGACTCGTCAAGAAAAAAGAGAGTCTTAAAAATTGTGAGAGTAAGTGGAAACTACACTGACATTCTTCCATGACCAAACTGGAAGTACAACTAAAATACTCCTTCTTTTACCATTTAAGACCTTATGTGATCTGGTCTCTGTGTGCTACTGGTCTCATAGTTTCTAGAACACATGAAGTTCTTTCCTACCCATAGGATTCCATATGCTTTAAGTCAGCCATGGAAAGAGTTGTACTGGAATCCTTAGCCCCCTACTTCTATGTAAGACTGTGTGAATTATTTTCAACACAATGGTAAAGTGGGATGAAATTTAACCCACAATCTGCTATTGAAGCTGTGCACCCTTTTTTGAAGCTATAATTTTCTGGAGAAAGAAATCTCTTGCCAGTGAGTACTTAGTACAAGTCAGAAGGGCTATGCATGTTGACAGAGGAGTCAAGTTTTCTTTCAGAACAAAGGCACTCTGAGGACTGGCAGAGGCTCTGCTTCAACTCTTCCCATAGCTGGCTTCTCATTCTTTGAGTCTCAAGTTCAATGTCACCTTCTCAAAGAGGCTTTCTCTGACCTCAGTCATTTTCTATCTCAACACCATGTCCATAGAACTTATCACCATCTCTAAATATAGATTTGCTTGTCTGTCTTTCTCGCTGTAAGTTCCATGAGAACAGAGACCTTTTTTGTCTTGTGGGATGCTGTATTTCCAGCACCTAATAAGCAATTACCCCCTGAGAAGTGGCAGTTGATGAGAAAGAAAAAAACTTCTGAAGAAAGAATGCAAAAATAAAGAGAAAAGTCTAGCTTAGCACCTTGCTCAGGTGCTTCTTGCCATCCTGATTGGCATCACAAAAAGTTTTCATTTCATAAGGAAAGTCCAAGTTCAGCCAGTTATTCTCAAATACAGTAGCACATCAGAATTCCCTGGGAATTTTTAAAAAAGAAAGTATGATAGTCACTACTCCCCATCAGGTCAAGGTTCCATTTCAGTCTGGGGCTCTGGGAGACATTCTCAGTGCACTATTTAGAATCTGCCACTGGGTGGAGCAGTGTGAATGTGTTTTACAATAGAAACAAGGCTTTGCGACAGAAAGAAATTACAAGCTTTTATGATTTTAGTAGAGGCCCAATGCATGAAATTCGCGCAAGAGTAGGCCTTCCTTCCCCAGGCTGCTGGCGCCGGCTTCCTTCTGGCACCTGGGACCCGGGCTACCCTCTCAGCCCTGACTTCGTCTGGAAGGTTAGTCTGGTCTAATTAGCATATTACACTTTTATTATTATAGATAGATGTTTTGACAATTCTTTTTTAAAATTTTTTATTGATTAAGGTATAGCATAGGTGTCCTTATCCCCTCATTATCCCCCTCCCCCCCACTCATGCCCTCACACCCCTGTTGTCTATGTCCATTGGTTAGGCCTATATGCTTGCATATAAGTCCTTTGGTTGATCTCTCTCTCTTACCCTCACCCTATTCTACCTTCCCTCTGAAGTTTGATGGTCTGATCGATGCTTCTCTGTCTCTGGATCTGTTTTTGTTTATCAGTTTATGTTGTTCACTATATTCCATAAATGAGTGAAATCATGTGATATTTATCTTTCTCTGACTGGCTTGTTTCACTTAGCATAATGCTCTCCAGTTTCATCCATGCTATTGCAAATGGTAAGAATTTTTACTGTAGCATAGTATTCCATTGTGTAGATGTACTACACAATGTTTTTTAATCCACTCATCTACTGATGGGCACTTAGGCTGTTTCCAAATCTTAGTTATGGTGAATTGTGCTGCTAGGAACATAGGGGTGCATATACCCTTTCTAATTGGTGTTTCTAGTTTCTTGCAATCTACAGATTCAATGCACTCCTCATTAAAATACCAATGGCATATTTCACAGACCCAGAACAAACTTTACAAAAATTCATCTGGAATAAAAAAAAAAAGACCCCGAATAGCTGCAGCCATCCTGAGAAAGAAGAACCAAGTAGGTTCTGATCTCAATACCAGATATCAAACTGTATTACAAAGCCACTGTTCTCAAAACAGCCTGGTACTGGCTCAAGAACAGACATATAGATCAATGGAATAGAATAGAGAATCCAGAAATCAATCCAAACCACTATGCTTAATTAATATTTGATAAAGGATGCATGAACATACAATGGAGTCAAGACAGTCTCTTCAATAAATGGTGCTGGGAAATTTGGTTAGACACATGCAAAAAGATGAAACTAGACCACCAACTTACACCATACACAAAAATAAATTCAAAATGGATAAAGGACTTAAAGGTAAGACAGGAAACCATAAAAATATTAGAGGAAACCACAGGCATCAAAATCTCAGACATAAGTTTTGACAATTCTGACTTCAGATCTTCTCATTCTAGGAGGATTGACTAGGTAGTGCCTCAACAGAAGTTCTAGTCTGATTTCTTTTCCTTATCTTTCCAGGTACTCAATAAAAGGACACCTACCTAAAGTTTCCCTCACTTCTCCTAACTCACTTCCACAAAGCTCTGCCACCATCCTCTCATCTCCAACCCTTCTCTTTACTCTTTTCCACATATAACAGTGTGTAAATTTAAGGTATATAACAGCGATGGTTTGACACATATATATCTTGAAATGATTATATATAATAAGGTTAGTTAACTTCTCCATCATGTCATATAATTACCATTTTTTGTGATGATGATATTTAAAATCTACTCTTTTGTCAACTTTCAAGCATATAATGTAACTAGAGGCCTGGTGCACAAAAATTTGTGCACTCGGGGGGCAGGAGGGGGGCCCTCAGCCTGGCCTGTGCCCTCTCACAGTCTGGGACCCCTCGGGGGATGTCCACCTGCTGGCCAGCCTGGGTGAGGGGCTGATGGCTGTTTGTAGGCTTGCCAAGCCCCCCAGTAGGGACCCTCACCCCATGGGGGTGTGGCCAGCCTGGGTGAGGGGCTGAGGGCCATTTTCAGGCTGCCCACAGCCCCATCAGGGTTTGGATCCCTACTGGGGTGCCTGGCTGGAAACAGGTATCTGGGATTTATTTAACTTCTATAATTGAAACTTTGTTGCCTTGGTCCCCTTGCTTGAAGCCTGGGTTGCCCCTGGCAACCCAAAGTCTCAGCCTGGCAGGTATCTGAGGTTTGTTTATCTTCTATAATTGAAACTTTGTAGCCTTGTGTAGAGCTCAGGTCCCGCAGGGCCCTGGCTTCCTCCATTGCCCGGGGTAACGCCAGCTCCGTGGCTGCCGCCATCTTAGTTGAGTTAATTTTCATATTTGCTCCTGATTGGTTGGTGGGTGTGGCTTGTGGGTGTAACAGAATGAAGGTTAATTTGCATATTACTCTTTTATTAGATTAGATATTGTTAACTATAGTCACCATGTTATACATTACATCCCTAAAATTTATTCATCTTATAACTGGAAGTTTGTACCCTTTAATGAACATCTCCCTGTTACCTGCACCCCCCCAGCACAGATAACCACTATTCTATTATCTATTTCTATGAGTTAAATAGCTTTTTAAGACTTCACATATAAGTGAGGTCATAAGTGAATATTTGTCTTTCTCTGTCTGACTCATTTCACTTAACATAATGCCCTCAAGGAGATCCATCCATGTTGTTACAAATGGCAAGATTTTCTTATTTTTTATGGCTGAATAATATTCTGCTAATACATATATAATCTCATGTTTTAATCCATTTATCCATCAATGGACATTTAGGTTTTTTTCATGTCTCAGTTGTGCTGGATAATTCTGTTTTTAATATAGGAGTAGAGATATCTCTTTGAGATAGTGATTTCACTTCCTTTGGTTATACTGAGTGTCAGATTATTATGACCACCTGACATTTGTAGGCAAATTAGCTATATTTTGGCACTGAAGTTGCTAGAGGGCCAGACCATTGTAAATAGGAAAGCAAGTTGTTTACCACGATAGTAGAACTGATTTTTTTCTGAAGATCTGGGTAAACAATGCGATTTAACAGCCTTTGAACGTGGGATATATTTGAACATGAGTGTCTAGATTATTGTGACCACCTGATGTTTGTAGGCAAATTAGCTGTACACTGCATTATACGGGATATAGAAACAGAAAGCCTGTTCAAACACCTTTGCTGTCTGCAGTTACTAAGATAAAACGCCTCCAATTCGCACAGGAACACAAGGATTGGACAGTCGAGAATTGGAAAAAAGTCATGTGGTCCCATGAATCACATTTCCAGTTGCATCATGCAGATGGAAGAGTGAGAATTTGGCGGACACAGCATGAAAGCATGCACCCCACATGCATGAGTACAACCCTTCAAGCTGGTGGGGGCAGTGTCATGGTTTGGGGCATGTTTTCCTGGCATGATTTGGGCCCTTTAATTCATGTGGAGCAACATCTGACTAGCACAACATACCTAAGTATCATTGCTGATCAGGTTCATCCTATCATGTTGATGGAGTATCCCAATGAGATGGCTTCTTCCAAGACAATGTGACATGCCATGGTGCTCATATTGTGCAGGAATGGTTTCAAGAACATGAGAGAGACTTTACCTTGCTTAGGTGGCCCCCACAATCACCAGATCTCAATGCAATTGAGCATTTGTGGGACAAAGTTAAAAGAGCCATCAGGCAGCTAGTTCCACAACCATCAAATCTCACAGAACTGGACAGTGCTATTCATGAGGCATGCTGTCAGATTCCTCACATCACCTTTCGACATCTCATGGAGTCAATGACAAGAAGAATCGTCGCAGTATTGAAGGCAAAAGGTGGCCCAAAGAAGTACTGATGGGGTAGTCATAATAATCTGGCCACTCACATTCAAATATGTCCCACGTTCAAAGGCTGTTAAATCGCATTGTTAACCCAGATCTTCAGAAAAAAATCACTTCTACTGTTGTGGTTAACAACCTGCTCCCGTATTTACAATGGTCTGGCCCTCTAGCAACTTCAGTGTGAAATTATAGCTAATTTGCCTACAAACGTCAGGTGGTCATAATAATCTGGACACTCAGTTTATACCCAGAAGTAGAATTGCTGGATCAAATGGTAGTTCTATTTTAATTTTTTGAGGAACCTCCATACTGTGTTCCATAGTGGCTGTTTCAATTTGCCGTTCCATCAATAATGCATGAGGGTTCTCTTTTCTCTGCATCCTCATCAGCACTTGTCATCTCTTGTCTTTTTTTTTATGATACCCATTCTAATAAGAGTGAGTTGATATCTCATTGTGGTTTTAATTTGCATTTCTCTGATAATTAGTGATGTTCAACATCTTTTCATGTCTATTGTCCATCTATATGTCCTCATTGGAGAAGTGTACATTTAGGTCCTTTGCCTATTTTAAAATTGGATTGTTCACTGTTGTTGTTTTTTCTATTGAGCTGTATGAATTACTTATATATTTTGGATATTAACTCTTTATCAGATATGTAGTTTTAAAATATTTTTCTCTTATTCCATATGTTGCCTTTTCTTTCTTTCTTTCTTTCTTTCTTTCTTTCTTTCTTTCTTTCTTTCTTTCTTTCTTTCTTTCTTTCTTTCTTTCTTTCTTTCTTGTTATTAATCCTCACCTGAGGATATATTCTCCTTTTTTTTTTAGAGAGAGAGCTGAAGGAAGGGGGAAATATTGATATGAGAGAGGTACATTGATTGGTTTCCTCCTGCACACACCCCAACCAGGGCTGGGAATCAATCCTGTAACCGAGGTATGTGCCCTTGACCGAAATCAAATCTAGGACCCTCAGTCCACAGGCTGATGCTCTGAGTCAAACCAGATAGAGCTGCCTTTCCATTTTAAAAAATTGTTTCCTTAGCTGTTCAGAAGCATTAAAAAGTTTGTGGTAGTCCCATTTGTTAACTTTTGTTTTTCTTGCTTGTGCTTTGGTGTCATATACAAAAAATCATTGCAAACACCAATGTCAAGGAACTTTCCCCGTATGTGTTCTTCTAGGAGTTTTACATTTTCAGGTCTTACATTTAAGTCTCTAATCCATTTTGAGTTAATTTTTCTCAGTGGTATAAGATCTAATCTAATAAAAGAGTAATATGCAAATTAACCATCACTCTGAGACACCCAGGCCATGCCCACCAGCCAAGCCACGCCCACAGCCAATCAGAGCGACTGTATGCAAATTAACCCAGCCAAGATGGCGGCCAGCAGCCATGGAGCTAGAGCAAACAGGAGGCTTTCATTTGCAACAGAGGAAACTGCCTGCCTAGGCCGGCTGGGCCTCTGCTCAAGGCAATAATGTTTCAGTTATAGAAGCCACCGAGTTGAAGCAAACAGGAGGCTTTGTTGCCTGCCTAGGCCTCAGCTCAAGGCAACACAGTTTCAATTCTAGAAGATAAATAAACCCCAGAAACCTGATTCCAGCCAGCCTCACTGGGACGTTGGGTCAATGGGAGCTGTGGGCAGCCTGCAAACGGTCCTTGGCCCCTCACTCAGGCTGCCCAAGCACCCCAGTAGGGACCCAAACCCTGAAGGGACTGTGGGCAGCCTGAAAATGACCCTCAGCCCCTCACCCAGGCTGGCCACACCCCCATAGGGTAAGGGTACCCACTGGGGGGCTTGGCAAGCCTGCAAACAACCCCTCACCCAGACTGGCCAGGCACCCCAGCAGGTGAACATCCCCCGAGGGGTCCCAGACTGCGAGAGGGCACAGGCCAGGCTGAAGGACTACCCCCCAACCGAGTGCACAAATTTTTGTGCACTGGACCCCGAGTAAGGGTATAATTTCATTCTTTTGCATGTAAATATCCAGTTTTCCCAAAACTTTTCTTTTCAGTTTTTTAAAAATATTTTTTATTGATTTCAGAGAGGAAGAGAGTGGGAGGTAGAAATATCAATGATAAGAGAGAATCATTGACCAGCTGCATCCTGCATGATCCCGACTGGGGATTGAGCCTGCAACCCAGGCACATGCCCTTGATCAGAATCAAACCTGGGACCATTGAGTCTATAGGCTGACACTCTATTCACTGAGTGAAAGTAGCTAGTGCTTCCCAAACCTTTTTATTGAAGAGACTATCATTTCTTCATTGAGTAACCTTGGCTCCAAAGTCTAATGTTAGTTGACTGTATATGATGTGTTCTTTTTCTGGGCTCTCTTTTCTTTTTCACTGATCTATGTGCTTGTTTTATGCTGGTGCCATAATTTTGATTATTGTAATATAGTTTGAGATCAGGAAGTGTGATGCCTCTAGCTTTGTTCTTTCTCAGGTTGCTTTGACCATTCAGGGTCTTTTATGGTTCCACACAATCCTTGGGATTATATGTTCTATTTTGAGGGAAAATGTCCCTGTAATTTTAATAGAGATTGCACTGAATCTGCTTTTCTTTCTCTTCTCTTTTACCTCTTTATCCTGTCTTCCTCTTTTTTTTTTTAGGAATCACTCTGTGTCTTGGTTTTCGTATTTGTAAAATGAGGATAAGGGTAACATTGTTGTGAGAGCCCAATACTATTTGGCTTATAGTATATTGGTAGACCCTCACAACAATGCTACCTTGATCCACATAGTAGTGGTAGCTGCTTTGCTTAAGCAAGGACATAGTTTTTGTTTTTGTTTCTTTAAATCCTCATCTGAGGGTATTTTTTCCATTGACGTTTAGAGAGAGTAGAAGGGAGAGGGAGGGAGAGAAAGAGAGAGAGAGTGATATATATAGAGAGAAACATTGATGTGGGCAAGACACACGTTTTGGTTGCCTCCCGTATGCACCCTGACCAGGGCCAGGGATTGAACCTGCAACCCAGGTATATGCCCTTGACTGGGAATTGAATCTGCAACCCTACGGTGTGTGGGCTGACAGTCTAACTACAGAACAACATCAGCCAAAGCTAAGCAAGCAGTTTTATTAATGCGTATTTCCAGAAACATGCATTATGTAAAGTAAGTTATACCTAAATAGTATTTGGGGGAGAATCTCTACATTCACTGCTTCTTTGTCTTTTGCCATAATACATCATTAACCAGCTTCTGAGTGAATTGAATGGGAAGGGGCGAATGTGGTAGCAGAAGAGGCTAGGAAGAGCTGTTTTGTTTTCATCTGGAAAATGGAGGTAATAGTACTTACTTCATAGGCTTGTTGTGAATACTGAATGAGTTAATACATGTAAAAACTTAGAACAGAGTCTGGGACACAAATAACATATAACATCTCAACACACAATTCCTGCCTTCCAGTAGCTTAGCGTTCAGTTGGATAGATAAGACTCATGCAGTAAAAGGCAACAGTGCATGTCACCATGTATCACTATACGCATAGGTTGCATGTAGTGTTAGGCCTAAGATATGATAGTTAGAAAGACAGTCTTGATATAACCTGAAAGTGCCAAAAGAGTAGAGCTAACAATAAAGGCACCAAGATCCGAGCAGCAAGAAAGTCCTTTGAGGTGGAGTGATCAGAGATGGTTTCATGAAAAATTTAGGACTTGGGGTAGGCCCCAGAAATATGCCAGGGGCTATGTAGGTGGAGATGTAGTAATGCAGTAGAAGCAAGAGAAATGCCTGTATCATGGAGGGGGAGGTCAAGCTTATTTGAAATGCATTTAAGGAAGCCCCTTGCACATACTCATTTGGTAAAACACTAAATTAAGAAAATACCATCTCCTAACATCCAGAAGCTAGTCCGGTCCTATCAGATAGGCCTTGGTGTTGCTAGGAGCAGACTTAACATTAATAACAACAAACTAAGGCTTGATGTTCTATTGAACATAAGCAACTTCATGGGACATCATTATCAGGCAAATCAACTCTGGGACTATGATGGATCAAGGCAAACATAAAACAACCCCACAGTGTTTGAACCCAGACAAAACAAAAACATTGTCCAAACCACAAAAATGACCCATTATCTCTCTCTTCCAGCTAATATGACAACCACTGCTTCTTTACCAATGATAGCTTCTGCCTCCCAACCCTAATAAAATTTATTGAAATACTCAATCACAGAATTGCTCTGCTTTCTGATGGCACCCAACCTAGAGTGAACCGCATCTTCCTTTGACCCTTCCTCAAGTCACCCAATCAAAGCTCGATTCCTAAAAGTCTTTTTATAACAACCTTTTCTTTAGATGCCTTCCAGTTCTCCATGGTGTCTGTCTTCCTCACTGCAATAAGTAGTAAAACGGACTTGATCCACTGCATGTGTGTTCCTGGTAGTCTTTGGCTAAAGGATATTGACATTATCATCACAATAATTGAGGGCTACAGATACAGACCCGCCACTTAGCTTCATTTTAAGAATTCCCAGAAATAATTTCAGAAATGTCTGACACAGAAGAAGCCCACCTTATACAAATGAAATGATAGAGGCACTCACTGGATACTGTAGGGACAGAAACAAGATTTCTTTCAGCAACAAATCACAACCCTACAATTCACTGTGCATAGTACTTTCCTTTTTTTCTGATCATACTTCAGTTACAGAGATAATCCAACTCCTATCTGTTGCTGTTTCTACAACCAACACCTGAACAGTGTCTTTCTATTTCCCAGTAAGACATTCATGCAAGGCTGGTGTTTTTCTATAATCTCTGGCTTAGGGCTGAGGGAAGATGGGTCCAAATTTCAGGCTGGTTAAATACAATTTTTAGGAGAAAATTGTAATTGATGCTCATGAAGTACCCCTCTTGTAGCTAATTTTAAAATGCTTTATAGGGACACAGACTTTCTGACACGTCCTCAGCACATTCTCAATTGCTGTTTTTGAATAACCATTTTATACCAAACTGCTAACCCACTGAGGGGATAGAAGAGGCGATGTAACTAAAGTATCTGACACTAACCTTATTCTCAAGGAGTGTACAAGCTGACCTGGAGATAGCGAATCATTACAAACAGAGCAAGAACATGGACACAGAAGAATGTGCTAAATGACATAGTTCTTTTAATGTCACATTAACTTATTCCATGAATGCAGAGAAATTTCACAGCAAGAGCTCACCGTGGGCCAGAGGAGCATAGGAAGGGTTTGTGGAGGAAAAAGGGAGGGTAAAATGAAATTTAGATAAAAGTTCTTTTGGGGGGGATTTCATGGTTTAATTTATCTTCAGTATAAATTAAATTTGGATGGTTAATTAATTCTAAGCGGGTTGTGCAATGTTTCTTTAGGGCCATTGGAGTCCACCCAGGATGTTCCCAAAACAGAGCTATAAGTGTTTGCTTTTTACTGCAATCCCAGCTCTCCTGGGAAGTGTTGCCAAGCAGCTGTCTACACAAATCAAATATAAATTTCCCACATTTAGAAAAATCATAGAATCATAGGCATGTAAAGGTTGGCAACTTCTGGTTTGAAGGGCTTCCAGGGAGAATTTCTGTATCACTGATATCTTCAAATCCCCACCTGTTACAAGTGACTGATATTCATCCCCACCAGCATTCTTTGTTGTCACTATATTTTATTTTAGCCCCTCTGATGGGTGTGTGGTTATATATTTATTTTTATATATGACATTTCATATACTTTGTTCCTAAGCATTTCTCTGTGGTTTCATTTTTTAAACATATTATATATAGGATTCCATACAGTGTGATTTTTTAAATTTAACTATAGTTGGTATACAATATCATATTAGTTGTATTACTTTCAATGCACAATATAGTGATTTGACATTTTTATACCTTACAGTGTAATCACCCCACTACTAATTCTAGTAATCACCTGTCACCATGCAAACCTATCACAATATTATTGACTATATTCCCTTTCAACGTTTTCACCCACCCCCTTATCTCCCTAACCTCTGGCAATCAATTCTGTGGTCTCTGTTTCTATGAGTCTGTTGTTGTTTTGCTTTGCATACTTGTTGTGGGTTGTTGTTGTGGTTTTTTTGACTCCACATATATATGTGTGATTTTGTCATCAATTCACCTACCACTGAATACCTAGATTGCTTCCATATCTTGGCTATTACAAAGACATAGATGGGCAACTGACATGAAAAAAATGCTCAACATTACTACTCATCAGAAAAATGCAAATCAAAACTATAATGAGATACCACCTTACACTTGTCAGAATGGCTCTCGTCAATAAATCAACAAACAAGTGTTGGCAAGGATGTGGAGAAAAAGGGACACTTATGCATTGTATATTGATGGGTTTGTAAATTGGTGCAGCCACCATAGAAAACAGTATGTATGTTCCTCAAAAAATTAAAACTAGATCTACAATATGACCCAGAAATTCCACTTTTGGGTATTTATAATAGGAAAATGACAACACTAATTTGAAAATACATGGAGACCTCTGTGTTCATACAGTATGTTTTTTTACAGTGTGGTTTTAAAATTTATTTTATTTTTATTTTTAATATCTTTTAAATTGATTTCAGGGAAAGGGAGAGAGAGAGAGAGAGAGAGAGAGAGAGAGAGAGAGAGAGAGAGAGAGAGAGAGAGGAGAAAGGCAGCAACAATAAGAGAATTATTGATCGGCTGCCTCCCGCATGCCCCCCACTGAAGATTGAGCCCACAACCTGAGCATGTGCCCTGACTGAGAATCAAACCATGACTTCCTGGTTAACAGGACGACACTCAACCATTAAGCCACACCAGCTGGGCTTAACAATTTTTTTTATTTTTTAAAATATATTTTATTGATTTTTTTTATAGAGAGGAAGGGAGAGGGATAGAGAGTCAGAAACATTGATGAGAGAAACATCAATCAGCTGCCTCTTGCACACCCCCTACTGGGGATGTGCCTGCAACCAAGGTACATGCCCTTGACCGGAATCGAACCCTGGACCCTTGAGTCCGCAGGCTGACGCTCTATCCACTGAGCCAAACCAGTTAGGGCTGGGCTTAACAATTTTTAATTTTTTTTAATTTAAGAGAAAAAGGAAGAGGGAGAGAGAGATAGAAATATCAGTGATGAGAGAGAATCATTGATTGGCTGTCTCCTGCTCTCCCCCTACTGAGCATCAAGCCTGCAACCCGGGGGATGTGCCCTTGACCAGAATCAAACCTGGGACCCTTCAGTGTAGAGTCTAATGCTCTATCCACTGAGCCAAACCAGCTAGGGCATTAACAATATTTTAAGTGTACAATACATTATGGTTAACTGTAGGTGCAATGTTGTACAGCAGATCTCTAGAGCTTATTCATCTTGTTTAACCAAAATCTTACGCCCACTGATAAGTAACTTCTTATTTTCCCCAGCCCCAGACCCAGCCCAGCCCCAGCCCCTGGGAACCACCTTCCCCTTTTTAATTCCAACCTGTGGACATTTGCAAAGGTTTATCATATTACCATTTCTGAACATTGTGGTGAATGCCAGTGAGAGCATTCAGAAAATGGAAGAACTGCCCTCCCTCCCCCCCAGAAATAAATTTTTAATTGTTCATGCAGAAAATTATCTTCTCAGGATAAAAATAAACAAATGTCATATAATCCTGACATTCTACCTTATGGATTCTGGTCAATGTACATATCCCCTGTAGTCTGAGAACTCTTCCATTTGGATTGGATTGATTAGCATAGTAAATTAAAATTTCTAAGAAATATTTTTATCGATTTCAGGGAGGAAGGAAAAGGAAGAGATAGAAACATCAATGATGAGAGAGAATCATCAACTGGCTGCCTCTTGCATGCCTTCTATTGGGGACTGAGCCCACAACACGGGCAAGTGCCGTGACTGGGAATTGAACCAGCGAACTCTTGGTTCATGGGTCAACACTCAACCACTGAGCCATGTCAGTTGGCAGTAAATTAAATACTAAAGTAGTTGTATGGTGTCATGTGTAACTTTGGCTCAGTTACTTGACCTCTGTAAGCCTCTATCTCTTTGTATATAAAGTTGAGAAAATACACTAGTAAGTCTCTACCTCTTACATTGTTTTGTGGATTAAATACAATAATACACTTAAATTATTGACACATAGGAAGTGGTCAATAAGTATTTGCTTTTATTATTTAAGGTAAAACAAAAGTAGCACACTGTCCTGGGAAAATCACTGAGCTGGATGTCAAGAGTCCTAGATTCTAGTTCTAATTCTGCCACAAAATACACATAATGGCTTTGGGTAAGTGAAAAATCTCTCTGGACGTTAGTTTATTCACTTTGTAAAAAAAAATGAGGACATTAGGCTAGATGGTTTCTAAGGGTCTGATCAATTTTAAATATCATTCCACAACAATTTTGTAATTCCCCTATTACAGAAAAGTCTCTAATCTTCCCACTACTATCCCAAAGATATAGTGTAAATTACTGGACAAATGGATGTGTAAGTAACTGGATTTAAAAAGTATCCATGCAGTTATCAGGGGAAAACCTGTACAGGCCCCTCATCGGTACTGTAGCATTTTTCTGCCCATGGCTGTAGTTTGTTGTGAAGAGCAGATTAGAGCAGGAGCCCTGCAATAACGAGTTGGAGAAGACTGGCACAGCCCATGAGTGCATCATTAGTATGAGGTTGTTGAGTCTACACCTTATCTTCAACATTTATGTGCTTCTACTTTTTGCATTTGGAACACATGGGGATGCTTCAGAAGCACCCACACAATAGTTTATTAATGACTGCATCTGGAACAATTAAAACATCGGCTCTGATCTTGCTTGTTTCATGTGTATGAACCATTACCAAAGTTTTGTTTCTGGAGAAAAAGAAAAAAGAAAAGAAAAGCTGCCTCTGGAGGCTGGAAGTCTGTCCCATTTTTTCAGAAGCAACCTCAGAAGGATGAGTTCTTTCCTTTTCTTTTCTAATATATTTTTTATTTATTTCTGGGAAAGGAAGGGAGAGGGAGAGATAGAAACATCAATGATGAGAGAGAATCACTGATCATCTGCTCCTGCACCCCCCACTGGGGATTGAGCCCACAACCCGGGCATATGCTTTGACCAGGAATCGAACCATGACTTCTTGGTTCATAGGTTGACACAATCACTGAGCCACATCGGCTGGGTAACCTGTCCATTGTTTTTATGACTACGTTCTGGGATTGAGAAGCTATGGGGCAAAGTGGTCCTTATTGATTTTGGAGGGTATTAAAAGCACCTAGTCTTGAAATCGACTCTCTGAACCTGTTGTGGAAAAGACTTAGCAGCACTTCATAAAAGCTCACTTTCAAACTTCCTTTTCTCTAGAGGAAATAAAAAATTAAAATAAGAAATAAATAACTGGTAGGAAACATGTTGATTGATTAATATGTTGTTTCTAGAGGAATAAACTAGCAAAATAGCCTTTGATTTGAGAGCTGGTCAGTTCCATTGGTTGAATATGATGTCAGGGTACCCATGCGGGACCTACAAAGGATGTGAAATGTGCAGGGAACCCAGGGGGCACACAGGTAGCTAAAGGACAGATTCTACCTACACTTAGGAACAGCATCATTTTTCTAGATGGGTTGGACAAACCATTCATTAGCATAAACATGGAAAAACCTGGGATACCTATGCCTCTAGCAGAAGTCTAACAAGCAGGAAGTAGTTAATACGTAATCCACACCTTATGGTGTACAAATGAGGCTCACAGGGAATTCCATGTGCTTTTCCATGCATAGTTTTGTGGGATATGTGCCTTTTGCTGAAAAAATTAGATTGAATCATTGCTTACTCCTTGAGGGTGATGAGATTCTAAAGAAATGATTCTCACTAACCAAGCTCATAATAGATGAATTTCCAAAAATATTTCCAAAATAGTGTGGGGGAATGACTTAACAGTGATTCATACTCATTAAGTATTTAGTATGTGACAAAGACAATGAAAAATTCTTTACAGCCCTATCTGGTTTGGCTCAGTGGATAAAGCATTGACCTGAGGACCAAAGCATCCCAGGTTCAATTCCAGTCAGAGGCACATGCCCGGGTTGCAGGAGGGGGTGTGCAGGAGGCAGACAATCAGTGATTCTATCTGATCATTGATGTTTATATTTCTCTTTCCTCCCTTCCTCTCTGATATCAATAAAAATATATTTTTTCAAAAAGTCAAAAGAAACAGAAGTTTTAAAAATTCTTTACATGATTTATCACATTTATACTTCATAATACTCCTGAGACATGCTATGAGGTATTATTTTCTCCCCACATTGTAGATAAGGAAATTAAGCCTTAGACAGAGGAAATAACCTACAGGAAGTAAATGACAGATTTATGTGACTCCAAAGACTGACATTCATCATAATGATAATAGAAGTCACAGCCCCTTCCTCAAGTATCTAGGAAGAATACGGGGAGAGGATAAAGAAGAAGGCCTATAAGCAGAAAACACAAGTCTCTCTCTTTCTGTCTATGACTCAGCTGCAGCTGTGACTCATAGAAGGCTGAAGGTCACTCAGCAAGTTGGAAATGACCCTGGACTTGTATTAGAGCCAGCGTATGAGTGCTATAGCTCTGGTTGTTATCCTAAACTGACCTCTCTCACCACCACTCCCTCAAAATGAAGCATTCTTCAGTCTTTCATTCCTGCCTTCTCTCAGGTAAATGTGATCAAAGACAATAAATATGTGCCTGAGTGTGTTTTGGGGCAGATTGGGAGGGCAGAGATGGGCTCTGAGATATAAGAGAGACTGATAAAGAAGCAATTTTCAGGGTCCAGGAATTGGACAGCATCCCAGCATTTGTGTAGTTGGTGAGAATGGGGACTCTGGCCCCTCTGATGGAGCTAATGTTGACCAGGTGATAGGCTGAGAAAATAGAATGCCTCTCTCTCTCTTTCTTTCTTTCATTGTATTACCCAGACAGGAAATAAATTTTTTTTATTTATTAAAAAAATATTTTCCCTTTATTGATTAAGATATTACAAATGTGACCTTATCCCCCCACTGTCCTCTCATCCCCCCACTCCTGCCCTCACCCTCACCCCCTGCTGTTCACATCCATCGCTTATGCTTATATGCATGCATACAAATGCTTTGGTTGATCTCTCCCCCTCCCCCTCACCCTCCCCTACCTTCCCTCTGAGTTTTGAGCATCTGATTGGTGCTTCTCTGTCTCTGGATCTGTTTTTGTTCATCGGTTTATGAACAATATTATAATCCACAAATGAGTGAGAACACGTGATATTTATCTTTCTCTGACTGATTTATTTCACTTAGCATAATGCTCTCCAGCTCCATCCATGCTGTTGCAAATGGTAGGAGTTTCCTCCTTTTTACAGCAACATAGCATTCCATTCTGTAGATGTACCACAGTTTTTTAATCCATTCATCCGCTGATGGGCACTTAGGCTGTTTCCAAATCTTAGCTATGATAAATTGTGCTGCTATGGACGTAGGGATGCACATATCCTTTCTGATTGGTGTTTCTGGTGTCTTGGGATATATTCCCAGAAGTGGGATCACTGGGTCAAATGAAAGTTCCATTTTTAGTTTTTTGAGGAAACTACATACTGTTCTCCACAGTGGCTGCACCAGTCTGCATTCCCACCAGCAGTGCATGAGGGTTCCTTTTTCTCCGCATCCTTGCCAGCATTTGTCATTTGTTGATTTGTTGATGATAGCCATTCTGACAGGTGTGAGATGGTACCTCATTGTTGTTTTGATTTGCATCTCTCGGATGATTAGTGACTTTGAGCATGTTTTCATATGTCTCTCAGCCTTAAATATGTCCTATTTCGAAAAGTGTCTATTTAGGTCCGTTGCCCATTTTTTGATTGAATTGTTTATCTTCCTTTTATTAAGTTTTATGAGTTCCCTATAAATGTTGGAGATTAAACCTTTATCGGTGATATTATTGGCAAATATGTTCTCCCATGCAGTGGGTTTTCTTGTTGTTTTGTTGATGGTTTCTTTTGCTGTGCAGAAGCTTTTTATTTTGATAAAGTCCCATGTATTTATTTTCCCTTTAGTTTCCATTGCCTTAAGAACTGTGTCAGTGAAGAACTTCTTTCGGCATATATCTGAGCTTTTGCTACCTGTGGATTCCTTTAGTATTTTTATGGTTTCCTATCTTATGTTTAAGTCTTTTATCCATTTTGAGTTTATTTTTGTGTATGGTGTAAGTTGGTGGTCTAGTTTCATTTTTTGCATGTGTCTGACCATATTTCCCAGCACCATTTATTGAAGAGACTATCTTGACTCCATTGTATGTTCATGCCTTCTTTGTCAAATATTAATTGAGCATAGTGGTTTGGGTCAATTTCTGGGTTCTCTATTCTATTCCATTGGTCTTTATGTCTGTTCTTGTGCCAGTACCAGACAGTTTTGAGAACAGTGGCTTTGTAAGACAGCTTGATGTCTGGTATTGAGATCTCTCTACTTTGTTCTTCTTTCTCAGGATCGCAGCAGCTATTCGGGTTTTGTTTTGTTTTTATTCCAGACTAGGGGCCCGGTGCACAAAAATTTGTGCACTTAGGGGAGTCCCTCAGCCCGACCTGTGCCCTCTCACATTCTGGGACTCCTCTGGGGATGTCCACCTGATGGCATGCCTGGCCAGCCTGGGTGAGGGGCTGATGGCTATTGGCAGGCTGGCCAAGCCCCCCCCAGTGGGAACCCTTACCCCATGGGGGTGTGGCCTGCCTGGGTGAGGGGCTTAGGGCCGTTTTCGGGGTGCCCACAGCTCCCATTGACCCAACATCCCAGCGAGGCTGGCTGGAATCACGTTTCTGGGGTTTATTTATCTTCTATAATTGAAACTTTGTTGCCTTGAGCAGGGGCCTAGGAAGGCAACAAAGCCTCCTGTTTGTTTCAGCTCCATGGCTTTTATAATTTAAACATTGTTGCATTGAGCAGAGACCCAAATGGCCTAGGCAGGCAGTTGCAATGGAAGCCTCTTGTTTGCTCTAGCTCTGTGGCCACTGGCTGCTATCTTGGCTGGGTTAATTTGCATACATCCACTCTGATTGGATGGTGGGTGTGGCTTTGTTGGTGGGTGTGGCTTGGGTGTCTTGGAGTGATGGTTAATTTGCATATTACTCTTTTATTAGATTAGATGAATTTTTGGAGAGTTCTTTCTAGATGTGTGAAATATGCTGTTGGTATTTTATTTTTATTTATTTCTTTATTTTCTTTATTTATTTTAAACATATTTTATTGATTTTTTACAGAGAGGAAGGGAGAGGGATAGAGAGTTAGAAACATCAATGAGAGAGAAACATTGATCAGCTGCTTCCTGCACACCCCTTACTGGGGATGTGCCTGCAACCAAGGTACATGCCCTTGACTGGAATCGAACCTGGGACGCTTGAGTCTGCAAGGTGATGCTCTATCCACTGAGCCAAACTGGTCAGGGCTGCTGTTGGTATTTTAATGGGGAGTCCATTGAATCTGTAGATCGCTTTGGATAGTATGGGCGTTTTGATGATGTTGATTCTACCAATCTTGAACACTATGTTCTTCCATCTGTTTATGTCTTCCTCTATCTCTTTTTTCAATGTTCTGTAGTTTTCTGAGTACAGGTTTTTTACATCTTTGGTTAAGTTTATTCCTAGGTATCTAATTTTTTTTGGTGCAATTGTAAATGGAATTGTTTTTTAAATTTCTCTTTCTGTAAGGTCACTTTTGGCATATAAAAATGCCATGGATTTCTCGGCATTAATTTTGTATCCTGCTATATTGCCAAATTAATTTACTAGGTCTAATAATTTTTTGATGGAGTCTTTAGGATTTTCTAAGTACAGTATCATATCATCTGTGAATAATGACAATTTTACTTATTCTTTTCCAACTTGGATGCCTTTTATTTCTTGTCTGATCGTTTTGGCTAGCACTTCTAGTACTATGTCGAATAGGAGTGGTGACAGTGGGCATCCCTGTCTTGTCCCTGTTCTTAAGGGAAATGGTTTTAGCTTTTGCCCATTGAGTATGATGTTGGCTGTAGGTTTATCATATAAGGCTTTTATTATGTTGAGGTATGATCCCTCTATTCTCACTTTGCTGAGAGTTTTTATCAAGAAAATGTATTGGATTTTGTCAAATGCCTTTTCTGCATCAATCGATAGGATTATGTGATTTTTGTCTCTCAATTTGTTTATGTGATGTATCACATTTATTGATTTGCGGATATTGTACCAGCCTTATATTATTGGAATAAATGCACTTGGTCATGGTGTATGAACTTGCTAATGTAATGCTGCATCCAGTTTGCTAGAATTTTGTTGAGGATTTTAGCATCTATGTTCAGGGATATTGGCCTGTAATTCTCTTTCTTTGTGGTGTCTTTATCTGGTTTGGGGATTAAGGTAATGCTGACTTCATAGAAGGACTTTGGAAGCGTACCTTCCTCTTGAAATTTTTGGAATAGTCTGAGAAGGACTGGCTTTAGTTCTTCTTTGAATGTTTGGTAAAACTCCCCTATGAAGCCATCTGGTCCAGGGCTTTTGTTTGCTGGAAGCTTTTTGATTACTGCTTCAATTTCATCAGTAGTTATTGGCCTATTCAGATTTTTTGATTCTTCCTGATTGAGTTTTGGAAGCTTGTATATTTCTAGGAATGTGTCCATTTCATTGAGGTTGTCCAGTTTGTTGGAGTAGAGTTGTTCATAGTACATTTTGACAATCCTTTTTATATCAGTAGGGTCAGTTGTTACTTCACCTTTTTCATTTCTGATTTTGTTTATTTTGGTCCTCTGTCTTTGTTTCTTTGTGGTGGCGAGAGGTTCATCAATCTTGTTAATGCTCTCAAAGAACCAACTCTTGGTTTTGTTGATCTTTTGTATTTTTTTTTTTGGTCTCTATGTCATTTATTTCTGCTCTGATCTTTATTATTTCCTTCCTTCTGGAT
>PVJC01024747.1:0-25298 GCA_004026665.1 Murina feae | reverse complement strand
CTTTCCCACTTCCTGGTGCCCTGCAAGGGGCCTGGAAAGCCCACCAAGCAGGCCACTGACCCCCTGCTGCCTCTTTCCCACTCCCCAATGCCCCGCAAACGGCCTGGACAGCTGCCAAGCAGGCCACCGACCCCCTGCCACCTCTTACCCGCTCCCCGATGCCCCACAAAGGGCCTGGGAAGCCCACCAAGCAGGCCGCCGACCCCCTGCCACCTCTTACCCACTCCCTGGCCTGCCACCTTGCTTTCCCACTTCCTGGTGCCCTGGTGCCCTAGTGCCACTTCCAACTGCCAGCATAGGCTGGCAGTTGCAACAGAACCCTTTGGTTTGCTCTAGTTCCGTGGCTGTTGGACTCCATCTTGGCTGGGTTAATTTGCATACAGCTGCTCTGATTGGCTGGTGGTAACAGTCACATTTTCATGTTTTGCTTTTATTATAGAAGATTTTAAACAGTAAAGAATTTAAATTAACATAAAAAGTAAAATAAAATAAAATTGCTTTATATAATAGATAAATAAATATATAAATATATGACCTCCAATTTAAACTTCTCAATAGGCTACACATTCACATTGTGAAAAAATAAAAGCATCTAATACTAAGAATCTTTACTCTTGCCTCTGGTCCCATCCATCGTGTTTCCTTCACCACTTTTCCCAGATAACCACTATTATTTCCTTGAGTATATTTTCAATATATTTTTATACAAATATCAAGCAAAAATAAAATGAGTTATTATCCACCTTTTTCATATATACATACACAGTTGACCTTAGAACATAGGTTTGAACTGTATGGATCCACTTGTACACAGACATTTTTCAATACATAACTACAAATGTATTTCCTCTTATGATTTTCTTGGTATTTTCTTTTCTCTATTTTACTTTATTGTAAGAATACAGAGAGAAGACTGCTTTTCCCCAAAAACCTCATCCCCTTCCAACCCAAAGTAACACCCTATGCTCCCACCTTTAGGATAACTGCAAGCAGATTTCTTCCTAGGAAGAGGCACCTGCCTCTATTGTGTACCATGGGGATGACCCATTTCCCTAATCATCTCCCTTCCATTCGTGCCAGGCTGAAAAACTGCCATTATCTATTTATTTCTTTGAATTCTGAAAACTTTGGATTAATAGAGAAATACATATAAATGATCTCTAAATAGAGGGTCCCCAAAAAGTGTATATACACTTTGAGTAATTGCCAGAGCTGACCAGTATCCCCTGAATGAGGGATTGAACAGATTACTCCAATAGTTTGATTGTGAAAGAGAGGCCTAAGGGGCCCCTGGCTCTAGCGGCCAGGGCAGCTTCTATTGGTTGCCTCATTAAGCCTTTAATGGAATTTTTATCTTTCAATACAATCAGTAGGGTGAGCAATCATGAGACGACACATGTTTACATTGTCCTCTAGGCAAGGGCATCCAGAGATTAAGCATAAGGAATCCAGTAAATATCTGGAGGTCTGCACATGCACAGGTTTGTTTGGAAAGGTCAAGGAATAATTAGGGGTGCCGCCTTCGACACTCCTCTAAGTCTCCACAAAGTCAGAATTCCAATAAACAGGGAATTCCGATAAATACACTTTCCTTTTCTCAGAATGTCCTCCTTACAACTTTCCAAACAAGTCTCTGGTTCTCCTCAACAAATAATTATTAATTCCAATGGGTTAAATTTGAAAAGAAAGGCACATCAATGGAGATATCATCTGTTAAAGTGTGTACACACAAATAATACATATAACATGCAAAATATGTGTTAGTCAATTTTTTATGTTATGGGTAAAGTTTCCAGTCAATGGTAGGCTATTACTAGTTAAGTTTTGGAGAAGTCAAAAGTTATACTTAGATTTTCTGTGGTGGGATTAGCATTTCTAACCCCTATGTTGTTCAAGGATCAAATATATTAACACTAGGGGCCTGGTGCACGAAATTTGTGTACTGGCGAGGGTAATGGCTTTCTCAGCCCAGCCTGTCCCCTCTCACATATTAGGAGCCCTCAGGGGGTGTACTACTGATGGCTTAAGTCATTTCCCTGATCTTCTTGGGTAGCGGGCCTAAGCTGAAGTTTGGCCTTCCTTTTTGGGAGGTGACCAGGCTAATCAGGGGAAGCCACCAGCCCCACCACCTCACTGCTGAAGCCACTGCCAATCACCATAGCCACCAAGGTGTTTTCAACAACACGGACTCCAGTCCCTTCACCATGAAGAAATGACGGCTTTCTTTAGGCATTTTCAAGATGTGTCTTTCATAGGATATGGCCTTTCTTTCTTTCTTTCTTTCTTTCTTTCTTTCTTTCTTTCTTTCTTTCTTTCTTTCTCTCTCTCTTTCTTTTTTATCCTCACCTGAGGATATGTTTCCATTTATAGAGAATGTGGAAGAGAAGGGAAAAACAGAGAGAAATATCAAAGTGAGAGGAACACTTTCATTGGTTGCCTCCTGCATGAGCCCTGACCTGGGCCCTGGCCAGGGAGGAGCCTGCAACCTAGGTACATGCTCTTGGTCAGAATTGAACCCAGACCCTGCAGTCAGCAGACTGAGGCATTATGCACTGAGCCAAACTGGCTAGGGCAGGATATGACATTTCTGAGCCTTCCAGCAGTGGACCTTCATTTTTTTTCTCCAGAAGTGTGGTAGAAAAACCCTAGATAACCTTTAGGGATTCTTATTACCCAAGTTACCAAGAATATTACCAGTTGCATACAGGGAGCTTAGCCAATGAGCAGTAAGAAAAGGTGTTTCCTCGTAGTTCACTCTGACCACCAGTTCCACCCCTGCCCCTCAAATCCCAGCCCCACCCCTGCCCAGGCCTGTAACCTCTGGCTGAGGATGCAGACCTGGGCAGGGGACCCCCAAGCCCCTCCAATCACCGGCTTCACAGAGCCCAGGCCTCTGTGATTACTGGCTCTGACCCTGCCCCCTGTCATTGCCGGCTGTGCCCTTGCACAACTGGAAGCCTCTGGCCAAGGCTGCAGGCCTGGGCAGGGGACCCCCAGACCCTTGTTTTGCCAGCTCCACCGGTGCCCAGACCCCTGTGATTGCAGGCTCTGCCCCTGACCTTCTTATGGCCAGCTCTGCTGAACCCAGGCCCCTGCAATCTCTGGCCTTGACCTGCCCAGGCTTGAGGCCTCTGGCCCAGACCTTATGCCTGGGTAGGGCACCCTCATACACCTCCCATTACTGGCTCTGCCCCTGCCCCCTCCAATCACTGGCTCAGCTCCACCCTTGCTCATGCCTGAGGCCTCTGGTAAAGGCCTCTGGACTGGGCAAAGGACCCTCAGTCCCCTCTGATCATCTGTTCCATACTTTGGGCCTCCCAACTCCCCCACCACCTGCCTGGCTAATAGGCCTGACCACTTCAGTGGCAGGGCTGAGCCAGACTGGGCACCACTATCTTGTGGCTATGGGGGAAGCCATCTTTGTCAAGGAGTGATGCCTAATTTGTATATCACTCTTTTATTAGATAGGATATGGCTATGGGTGTCTCCATCTTGTGTCCATGGGTGCGGCCATTTTGTGGCTATGGGCACCACCATCTTGTGAGCATGGGGGTGGTCATCTTTGTCATAGAGTGATGCCTAATTTTCATATTACTCTTTTATTAGATAGGATGTAGCTATGGGTATCTCCATCTTGTGGCCATGGGGAAAGCCATCTTTGTCACGGAGTGATGCCTAACTTGCATATTACTTTTTTATTAGATGGGATATGCATTGATCTATGTCTTCATTCTAGAGACAGTTCCATACTACTGTATAAAGAGCTGCTCTATTCTTTTATACTGCTATATAATATTCCACTGTATAAATACACTATAGTTAATTTAACTAGCTCATTACTGATAGAAATTGAGTTGTTTTGAATTTTTGATATTTAGAGTTTTTAATGTATAATTTTATGTACTTTTAATTCATATGTGCAATTTTTACTATAAGATCAGTCCTCAAAATTTGAATTATTATAATCAAAGAGTGATTATATTTGTATGTTTGAAACCATTCCTAATTCCTCTCCACCAGGGTTGTACCTACCAACAACAATGTTAGGAGGATGCTTAGCTGTTAAGTAGTCACCAAAAAATGTGCTAAATTTTGTTTTTGCCAATCACATTTGCAAAAGAAAAAAAAATGCTATCAGTACATTTTTTATTTGTTTTAAGCTTATTATGAGTACAGTTGGGCATTTTTTCATAGACAGGTGTCTCAAAAAAGTGTATACATACTTTAACAGATGATAGCTCGATTGATTTGCCTTTATTTTCAAATTTAACCCATTAGAATTAATAATTATTCAAAGTGGGTATACACTTTTTGGGGATATCCTGTATTTAGACTTCATTTATATGTGTTTTTCTATTAATCCTAAGTTTCCAGAATTCAAAGAAATGAATACTAATGGCAGTTTTTCAGCCTGGGGCAAGTGGAAGGGAGATGATTAGGGGAATGGAGCTCATCTAATTCTTTCCAGCCTCATACCCATGATAAACAACAGAGGCAGGTGCCTCTTCCTAGGGAGAAATCTTCTTACACATATCCTAAAGGTGGATGCATAAGGTGTTACTTTTGGTTGGAGGGGGATACGGTTTGGGGGAAAAGGCAGTCTTCTCTCTGTGAACACTGGATCACACTTAGTATTATAAAAAACTAGAGGCCTGCATAAAAATTTGTGCACTTGGGGGGTCCCTCAGCCTGGCCTGTGCCCTCTTGCAGTCTGGGACCCCCTAGGGGATGTCCACCTGCTGGAGTGTCTGGCCAGCCTGGGTGAGGGGCTGATGGATGTTTGCAGGCTGGCCAAGCCCCCCAGTGGGAACCCTCACCCCATGGGGGTTTTACCAGCCTGGGTGAGAGGCTGATGGCCATTTTCAGGCTTCCCACAGCCCCTTCAGGGTTCAGGTCCCTACTGGGGTGCCTGGCCAGCCTGGGTGAGGGGCAGAGGGCCATTTCAGGCTGCCACAGCCCCTTCAGGGTTTGGGTCCCTACTGGGGTGCCTGGCTGGAAGCAGTTATCTGGGATTTATTTAACTTCTATAATTGAAACTTTGTTGCCTTGGTCCAGCGCTCAAAGCCTGGGTTGCCCCTGGAAACCCAAGATCCCAGCCTAGCAGGTATCTGGGGTTTGTTTATCTTCTATAATTAAAACTTTGTAGCCTTGTGTAGAGCTCAGGGCCCATAGGGCGCTGGCTTCCTCCATTGCCTGGGGCAACTCCAGCTCTGTGGCCACCATCATCTTAGTTGAGTTAATTTGCATATTTGCTCCTGATTGGTTGATGGGCGTGGCTTGTGGGTATAATGGAGTGAGGGTCAATTTGCATATTACTCTTTTATTAGATTAGATGGGCTGTGAGTCAATAAGCCTAATAAAACTACTTTTAATTTCTATCAACCTCTTGAAGCTATTTCCAAAGAGCCACCTTTTAAAATCTCCTCAGGAAAGATGATCATCTGATCTTGCAGATTTCATACTATGCAGCTCCACAATTTCTTGAGAGAGACAACAAAGCCATTCAATCATTCCCTTTGGGATGAATAAATCCAAATAATGCCACATAAACAGCATCACTTGGCTGTGGGGCAAGCTGTCACTTCCCAAGGTTGGGATGTGGTTTTATATCCAATGGTGCAGCATATGATCATATTAAAAAATTTCAAAGATAGCAGAAATTCAAATGGGTTGTTTTGCTATTGCCTACAGCTATTCCATTTAGATCAGATGTCACATTTGCAAGCCAGAAGGAAATAGTGATATTTTGCTTAATTCACAGAATCTCAGAAGAAAATGAAGCTTTTTTCCCCCCTCATGACAAACTAGAATTTTCCTCAGACAAGCTTGACATATTGCCGGTCTGTGGTCTAACTCTGTCTGAGAATGCCTCTCCACTCTTCTCAAGTTGCCAAGATCAGAGGCCAAAATGAAAAAGAATGGAGCCTTTCGAAGACTGCTGGATGATGTTTTCCCTAAAATCCTTCCTGAGGTGTCATAGCAAGTAGCCAGGTGATGGTCAGAGACAAAAGCAGAGAGAGGTATTCTCCAGTCCATAAATGCTCTTGTTCTGATAAAATAATCAGGAGACATGATGGGTTTAGGACATTTATAATCAACCTATGCTGGATCAGTGTTTCCTAGTTCTTAACAAAAATATTGATTTATGTTTATTATGCATTATGGCACTTTAGAGCAATTTATAACACTTACATTAAGGAATGGAGGAGCCAGGAAAAAAGCCAATGTGGGCATGAGAAAAGATAAAGTGGATCAGTTTCATTTAAAGGGCTGAGGACAGGGCCTATTGACCAGTTGCTTTTACTGAGTGATTTCATTAGTTATTACACTAATTTGTAGGGACAGAATATTTCTGGATTTGAATAACCATATTGTCTTGAATGAATGATACAATATTTTCCTAGTTGTCTGCTTCTAATTTACCTGATGGACAAGTGAAATGCTTTAAATCATTGACCTGATCCCTTAAAATCTGAGTTTCAAAGTCAGCTATTGCTCTTCTAAGAAGTACCAGTCTAGATGGCCAAAGGTGGTCTTGGTCATGAAAAGTTTTGCTTCAGGCTTAGGTGATCGACTTTGGCCAGTGTTGTTTCATCAGGATACTACTGCTGGGAAGGAATTTCCTACTGTATTCAAAGTCAGAAGCCTTAGTGTCTCTATGGACCACAGTAAATGTTAACCCAGATCTTAAATGCCAGAATGTTACAGATGTGACTAGGACCAGACAAATCCTTTCCTTCCATACCATAGTGTTATCCTGATAAAACATGGCCAAAAACTCCATTTGGGTTCTTGAAGACACATTTTTTTTAGAATTGATCTTGGGATGGTGCTCTTTCTTGAACCTGCGATTCTTTTAAGGCCAGATCCATTAAAACACATCAGGATTTTGTCTAGACAAAAAATTTTGAGCCCTTGATTAAAGGTACCTTCTGCAAGGAAGGACACCAGTCTAATGGCATTCAGAGTTACTAAGGAATGTCTGGGTGTCTGCCTTTCATTCAATGCCTTTACTGACCCAGACAAGGTTGTAAGTGTCCCAAATACCCCATAATTCATTCTCCAGAGAGGCAAGAAGAGACCAAGAGACCATGGATGGTATCTTGTTGGCTTTGTCTAAAGGAATGGAAAAGATAGAAGAGGAGGTAAAGTTCTCCTGCAGAAAAGGTAATGATTTCTGCTAATGCACTGAAAACCAGGGCAGATAAATCACAACCAGTATCGTGTGACCACACCCTGGCAGGGTTTAGGGATGGCTCCCTGAGTGTGGCAACCTGGGTTTAGGTCACAGAGAGAAGATGGTTGCTGTAAAGTGGGTCTTGTGTGTAGCTGCTGCATAGATGGATGATGACAGGAAGTGAAACATGACGTTGGGGGTGACGAGAAAGAAGGTATCAGACAGACAGAGGCACATCCCATCAGACTCAGACAGCAGGGGCCTCGCAGGTGACTATAGCTGTCTAGTAGGCTGAAAGTGAGAATTTAGATCTGGTGTCAGATCTCCTGAGTAGGGAAGGAAACTGTCGAGGGACCCACTGGAATCCAAATTCCAGTGGTGATACTGCCAGGGGTCACAGTGACCAGAGAGTACAGCGTTCCTTTATCATCAAGAATTACTTCGGTTCTTTCCTATTCTCATGTGTAGCCTTCTCATGCTATCAGCAACAGGAAATGTTTCATTGTTTTTAACAGTAAAAGTTATGTTTAATTCAAGCTAGTTAGTATCTGTGTTACTGAAACACTTAATTTACAAATAGAATTTGCTTTCCCCCCAGTAGTACTAGCTGCTTTTTCTTATTTTCAATTTTGTATCTAGAGACTCATTTTAGACAAGATCTCAATTTGTATGAAAGAATGCCAATTTTTTACCTCTTTGCCAAAGAAATTCCTGCCAAATGAAGATCAGTTTTAAAAATACAAAGATAAATGTACGCATCTTAAAGGCTTAATTGTATTATTTCCCTCTTTATACTCTGATTACTTTGACAGATGGGACCTTCATAATATACTCATTGTTTAGCTGGAAACCCCATGAAGCTGTAAGCTGAGCCCCTTGTCCTGAGGCCACTGGAAGACGTGTTCATCCAATGGTGTCTGTGGACCCCAGCAGAGAGGGGGGCAAAGAGTTATTAAGTCACTTGAAATTGCTTTAGTGCAGTGAAAAGTGGTTGGGCCATTTCAGGCCATGGCAGGGTGGCAGAGTGCCCAACTGCCTACGTCAAGCAGTGTTTATAAATTAGAAATTACCAGCCATTTGGGTCCTTGCTGATCAGTCAGCATCCTGAAGGACTGTGCCGACATGCCTGACATGCCTGGGGCAGAGTTGTTACTGGACCAAACGAAGTGTAGCTCTTGGTTAATCAGTCATGATTTGTCTATTTGGTGGTGTTAAAATGGTACATCTCTGATTGAAGTGCTATGTGGCAAATTATTACAACTCAAAGCAACTGTGGAAATCATTCTTTGAACATCCTGTTGTCAAGTACAGAAGCTGACTATAAAATTCAGAGACAAAGGTAGTCCCACATGATTATCTCTAGATGTATTTCACTCATCTAGTTTAGAAAAAGACTTGCTGAGCACCTACTGTTTCAGACAGGAAGTATGATCAGGCTAGCCTTCCCCACCCTCATTCTTTTAGTGAGTCATTACTAAATACCTGAAACTATTTTAAGGCCTTTATGTATATTAGCATATTTAATCTTCACAGCAAGGTATAGCTAATGATCTCATTTTACAGTTGAAAACTGAGAGCTAAACAGGTTTTCCAGGAGCCTAGCAACTAGCAAGCCATGTAGCTATGATATGAGTGCAGCCATTTTGCAGACCATTTGTGCTTTTTGTTTTTCCAAGTGTCTTACCTGCATGTCCACTCATGGTGAAACCAGGGTTAGTGACCATGACCACCCCTGGCTTTGCTCAGCTTCTGAGAAGCTCTCCTGGCCAATTCTAGACAATCCATCCAAGGCCCACCTTTTTCTCTTCAGGAAGCCTGGACTCATAGCTGCTGACCAGCTGCCTCCCATCTTCAGTTCCACCCAGTATCCCCTGAGTGTGATTCATGCCTATAGTCTAGGCTGAGCACGGATTTATGTCCCTGTAGTCAGGACATCTTTCTTAGTTTTTCCCTCACTGCTCTCCATTTTGGAAACCAGTCCTGCCATGACTTTCCTTCTCACTTCTCAGACCTGGAGCAGACCACAGTCACTCCTCCAGGGTAATTGGAGACTGGGAAGAATAAAGTGAGGGGAAGAGAAAATATTTTGATTAAAGAGCAAATGACTAGAAATAAACAATAAAACAGATTTTGACTAAATGTGTCAGATTGAATACATATGCTTATCTCCAAAAAGTCACAAATGTCAAGAATAAAGAGCAGAGGAAAAAACAAAAATGATGAGTCATGAGCAACTGGTAACTTACATAGATTTGGGTGTTCTGGAAGTTTACATATCTGATGGAGAAAAGCCAAGAGTAACCTCCGAAACCTGAAAAGACTCTGGGACTGGAGAAACCAGGCAGCTCAGAAGGAGGTGGAAAGGTGCCTGACCTCAGATGGATTAATTGAAACATTGTAGGGAATAGTTGAATTCCCTAATGTGTTTTTTCATTCATACAACAGGTCAGCTTCCCCTCCTTAATTCTATAAGAAACTGACAAGGTTTTTACTAAGGGTTCCATTAAAGTGAAGCTCTAGACTGGTGCACACCAGATACACTGACCATGGAAGGAAGGCCAGCCTTGAAAATGAAGGAATTATGTGGTTGTCTGCATTCTAAATGCTGAGATGTTTGGGTCATGCTTTCTCCCTTCCCCAGAGGTCCCAGATTTCAAGCTACCAGATTTATAGTCTACTTGACAGGAGAATGGAGAACCAACTTTAGCTGAATTTGCTAGCCTGAAAGCAAACACTGGCAATATGTAAACTTTTTAGAACTTCACTCTGAAATGGAGTGATAGCTAGTGTTTTGAGAAAGCTATTATTAAATACTAAAAATTTGTGCACTGGGGGGGGGTTCCTCAGCTCGGCCTATGCCCTCTCGCAGCCTGGGACCCCTCGGGGGATGTCCACCTGCTGGTGTGCCTGGCCAGCCTGGGTGAGGGGCTGATGGCTGTTTGCAGGCTGGCCAAACCCCTCAGTGAGAACCCTCACCCCATGGGAATGTGGCCAGCCTGGGTGAGGGGCTGAGGGCCATTTTCAAGCTGCCCACAGCTCCCACTGACCCAACGTCCCACCGAAGTAGGCTGAAATCAGGTTTCTGGGGTTTATTTATCTTTTATAATTGAAACTTTGTTGCCTTGAGCAGAGGCCTAGGCAGGCAACAAAGCCTCCTGTTTGCTTCAGCTCCATGGCTTCTATAATTGAAACATTATTGCCTTGAGCAGAGGCCCAGCTGGCCTAGGCAGGCAGTTTCAACTCTATCGCTGGTGCAATGGAAGCCTTCTGTTTGCTCTAGCTCTGTGGCTGCCAGCCTCCATCTTGACTGGGTTAATTTGCATACAGCCACTCTGATTGGCCAGCGGGCATGGCTTGGCTGGTGGGCGTGGCCTAGGTGTCTCAGAGTGATGGTTAATTTGCATATTGCTCTTTTATTAGATTAGATCAGGGATCCTCAAAGTTTTTAAACAGAGGGCCAGTTTGCTGTCCCTCAGACCGTTGGAGGGCTGGACTATAGTTAAAAAAAAAAAAAACTATGAACAAATTCTATGCACACTGCACATATCTTATTTTAAGCAGGACAGGCAGCAGTGGCAAAAATACCCAGCATGTGGCCTGCGGGCCATAGTTTGAGGATGCCTGGATTAGATGAAATCCAAAAACAGAAAAAAAAACTTAAAGGAAACAAGAACATAAAAAATATATAATCAAATTTAAGAAAGAAGATTTTACATTTTAAACAAGAACAAAAAATAAGTTAGAATATATCTAATCTAATAAAAGAGTAATATGCAAATTAACCATCACTTTAAGACACCTAAACCACACCCGCCAGGCAATCAGAGCAGCTGTATGCAAACTAACCCAGCCATGATGGCGGCCGGCAGCCATGGAGCTAAAACAAACAAGAGGCTTCCATTGCACTACGATGGAGTTGAAACTGCCTGCCTAGGTCGACCAGGCCTCTGTTCAAAGCAACAATGTTTCAATTATAGAAGATAAATAAAGCCCAGAAACCTGATTCCAGCCAGCCTCGCTGGGACATTGGGTCAATGGGGGCTGTGGGCAGCCTGAAAACAGCCCTTAACCCCTCACCCAGGTTGGTCACACCCCCATGGGGTGAGGGTTCCCACTGTGGGGCTTGGCCAGCCTGCAAACAGCCATCAGCCTCTCATCCAGGCTGGCCAGGCATGCCAGCAGGTGGACATCCCCCGAGGGGTCCCAGGCTGCGAGGGGGCACATGCTGGGCTGAGGGACCCCCACCAAGTGCATATATTTTTGTGCACCAGGCCCCTAGTCTTAAATAAAAGAGTAAAGGTAAGAAAATTAGAGGATAACATTAGGGTATTCAAGAAGCAGACAATAAGAGCTCCAGAAATTAAGAAAACAGAGGGTAGAAAATAATAAAAGAAAATTTGATAGAAGTCCAGACATGGATTTTAAAATAGTTGCTGCATTTTAGTGAGAACTTGATTAATGTTTGAAGCACATAGTCAAAATAATCCATTTACATTTTATCACATTAGCCTCCCTAAAAGCTAAAATTCAATGGAACAAAACCTTCACAATTTTAGGAGAAAATTATTCACAACACAGAATTCGATACCAAGCCAAATCAAATAAGAATTAAGAAAGAAGACATTACAGACAAGCAACAAAATTTCAAAATGGGTTTCTTCCCTACCCACTACACTACACAAACATACACTCCAGACACACTTATTTTCCTGGAAGAACACTGACATATGTACTACAATCAAGGGCACAAATTGAGGAAAACAAATGATTCAGGAACTGGGATACAATGTGGGAGAAAAGATATGGGAATTCCCAAGATGAAGGAAAGTCCCAGAAAAATAACTGTCCTGAGGCTAATAGAGCAAGCGGTCCAGATCAGAATGGGAACGCAGAGGATTCCCAGGAGGTTTCTCTAAGAAAGCCATAAAACCAGTATGCCTGACTGCATTTATAGGGGTTTAGAATTCAATTAGACAGGTTAAGGACACGTTAATCTCAACTAATAAAAGCGTAATATTGAAATTAATCGTCTCTTCGGGACAGGAAAGCCATGCCCACCAGCCAATCAGAGTGACTGTATGCAAATTAGCCCAGCCAAGATGGCAGAGGCTCACTGCACCGGGGTCCAGTAGGGCAGATGGGTGGGAGGAGCAGGGCAAGAGGAGCGAGCAGGCCCCAAGTTTGCAGACTGGAAATAGACAGATCACGGGGGGAGGGCGGGGGGAGGCTTGGAGGACCAGGAGCTGGCTAGGTAAGCCCCACCCCCTGTGGCCAGGGCCTGGGAATAGACAGATCACTGGGGAAGCACATGCGGAGGCTTGGCCAGGCAAGCTGCCGCAGGGGCGGTCGCTTCAGGGCAGCAGTGGCGGCTTGCAGGTCTGAAAGCAGACCGGCTGGTGCTTGCCTGGCCGGCTTCTGGCCCTGCAAGCCGCTGCTGCCGCCTGGAAATGACCACAGGGGCAAGCACACGCGAGGCTTAGCCCAAGGTTGGTCTATTCCCATCCCACAGCTGCAGGGCTGGAAGCTGGCCATCCAGGTCCCAGCTAGGGCCTCCAATCAGTTCCAGGCAAGGGTCTCCTGTGAGAGGCCCCTGTCTCCCTTCAGAGCTGGAATGAACCCCCAGGAGCCAGGAGAGGGAGAGATGGGCAGGGGGCAGTCAGGGAGAGTTTGGGGGGAAGTAACCAGGTGGGGGAGGGGTGGAACAGGATGGAGGGAAGAACTTTATAAAAGAGTCAGTGGACAGCAGTGTTAAAAAAAGAGGACGTATGAGTGAACTTTAGGGCCTATAATGAAGACCAAGTATAGTTGTGTACTGCGGACAGATTTTAAAAGTAGAAGTCAGAAAAGAAAAAAACATAAATGATAGTGGATAATTAGGCAGGTAGATAGATAGGTATTAAAACAGTGGAACTAAGTAGAAAAGAATGTATGGCAAAGGTAGGATGAGAGAAAAAGAGGGAGGGAAGAAAATTTATAAAGGGGGAGCTGGTAGAGCTTAAAAGGAGAATGGGAAGAAGGAAGGAATGGGGGAGGGAGCAAAGCAGGTCAGAGGGAGGAAGTGAAGAAAAAATTAAGGTGGGAAGGAAGGAAAAGGGAGGGTGGGCAGGGGTAAAGATAAACGGAAGAAGGAATGTGGGAAGGGAAGGAAGGTAGTAGAAAAATGGCAAGAATGATGATGGAACAGAAGTAGGAAATAAGGAGGAAAGAAACGTTTATAAATGATGAGTCAGTAGGAAAAGTGTTACATAAAGGAGAAAAATTATGTGAGAAGAAGAAGCCAATAAGGAAGTCAAATACAACTGTGTGTGAAGGGGATAAGATTAAAAAAGAAAGCTAATAGGGGTGACCAGGCCAGCAGGGGAGGGTAATTAGGGGATGAGACAGGCAGGAAGGCAGAGTGGTTAGGACAGGTTAGTGGTTAAGAACCAGAGGTCCTGGATTGTGAGAGTCCCCAAGAACTCCATATTGGAGAGGGTGCAGGTTGGGCTGAGGGACCACCCCCTGTGCATGAATTTCGTGCATCAGGCCCCTAGTTATAGATAAAAGCAAATAAATGAGGCAAGTATTAACACCAGGAAAAACTGAACATTATACAAAAAGGAAATGCAAGAGTTATTTATTTATTTATTTATTAAATAAAATCCAATGTGGAAAAAAATTTGACTTAAATATAACAATGCAAACAATAAATATTTATTTTAAATACAATTAAACTATGATGGAAAGATAGAATAAAGAGAAACATATATATTGGCATTAATGTAAGACTGCTAAATCGTAGTTTGTTTTTTTTTTAGAAGGGAGTAAGCAGACAATGTATAAATTTGAAAAAGAAAGTCTAAAAATAGCAATTTAAGGAAATTATTTAGAAACATGGAAGTGAATTGTGAAAGACAGGCAAAGCAATAAAAAGCCATTGCTCTGAGACATAGAATGAGGAGATGGGAAGTAGGGAATTGTGCTTTTTAGTTAGAAATTATACCACTTGACTTTTAAAGTGAAGTACATCTATTACATAGAAAAGTTAGAGTAGAAAAAAAGAGAGAAATAAAAACCAAAGAGATAAAAGAGAAAGAAAGGAAATAGGGGAGGAAGGGAAGGAATAAGGGAAGAAGAAAGAGAAGGCAGAAGAAAGGATGGGAGAGAACATAGTATATCATTAGAAAAGTACCCAGTGAATGGGTACTGAATGCTTTAGGTTTTCAAAGGAGAGAGGGATGAGTATACCAAGTCAGTCAGAACAAGATTTCACAGAAGAGATGAAAACTGAAGGGATAGGTATGATGAGACAAGTGAAGGGAGGGTGTGTGTAGTCAGAGGCACCATGTGAAGCAGTCATTGAAGCATCATGATCAAGGCTGCTGGTTGCCCGTAGGATAATACCTTTATATGAAATGAAAAGACACCCCCCAGGATTTGGTCATTGGCATCTAAGTGGTGGAATAGAGCAGTTCCATCTTTATAATGTTCAAAATTGCCTAGTTTAAATGATAACAAATGGTGCTCTCTTGAAGTAGCTGCAGCCTGACCCAATGGACAAACAGCTTGTGAACAGATGCCAACCATCTGCCAATTTGAATGGTGCCTCTTCTTCCCAATAGACACAGCCCCATGTCAGGGCACATGGGTTGGTGAGCAGAATGTGA
This sequence comes from Murina feae, assembly GCA_004026665.1. NCBI lineage: Eukaryota > Metazoa > Chordata > Mammalia > Chiroptera > Vespertilionidae > Murina > Murina feae. Next base: position 10,475 of record PVJC01024747.1, on the reverse strand, counting down.
GTGGAATTTCAGTCCCCTCATGCTCCCATGGCTGAGGATTTCAAATTAATCCTTGTCTCTGATCCTGGGGTAATCAGAAACCTCAGGTAGTGTTTAGGTTGGGTGGATGATACATCTACACCACCTCCTTGTACTGGCTTCCATGCACAATGAAGTATTGATCTGTGAGGAGAAATGAGAACTAACTAGCATGAGTCTATAATTTTTATTATGACTCTGTATTAGATATTTCAGTTGATAAAATGAAATGATATCTATAACTAAAAATGAGTGCATGAGTTTTTATTATATGAATACTCAAGATGCCATCTAAATGGTAAGAAATAAAGTCTCCACACCAGGTCTAAAAGGACACTGGACAAGAAATCAAGGTTGTTTTTTGTGTTCAGCTGGTGTATTAAAATCATTATGAAATGATTTTATTATATTAATGGAGGTATATCTATTACCATCAGTTTAAAGAACAACAAATGGCTATCCATCTATTACTGTGACTGCTGGCTATTTTTCTTACTACTTAAATATTGCCTAGCATAATTTTGCATACCTAAAAATAAATTCAGAAGAAGCTATAGCAATTTAACATGATAAATGGAGTTAGTCAAATAACTCTGCAGTGGTATCATATCACTCTGACAGACTTAACTTCATTTTGAGTTTACTCAATCTAATTTCACTTAAATTTTAAAATGTTTGATTTATACATCAGAATATTTTGATTACATGCAAACATAAATTTCATAAAGAATTCATAATGTTTGCAAAAGATTTCAGAAGTGCATAAGGAGAAAATACAGCTATATAAATAGTAGCTGAATTTCAAAAAAAGTTTTGAAATTCCCATCATCTTCTGACAGAGGTGCATAAGCCCTGTCTATTTTTTTATAAACATTTTTGTTGAGCTATAAGTTACATATTATAAATTTACCAAATTAAATGGTTTTAATGTATACAAAGAGTTGTGTAAACATCACCACAATTTAAGGTTAAAACATTTTCATCACCCATCAAAAACCCTTTGTCAATTAGCATTCACTCTGCATTTCCCCAGGGCTCTGCCAGCTCTAGGCATCCTGGTCTACATTCTGATATCACAGAGTTTCATATTCTGGACTTTAATAAAAAGGAACCATACAACGTGTGATCTCTGGTGATTGTCTCTTTTCATTTAGCATAAAGTTTTCAAGGTTTACCCCTGTTGTACCACATGAAAGTACTTCACGCCTTTCAATTGCTGGATAATATTCTATTGTGTAGACAAAAATAGATGGCCTTTTGGGTTATTTCTACCTTTTGACTAATATGAATAACTCTGCTATAAACATTCATGTCCAAGTTTTTCTGTGAATGTATGCTTTCATTTTTCTTGGATTTATATCAAGAAAAACTGCTGGGTCATGATAAAGTTAAGCATGGAATCTCTATATTTTTCTTTTTTCAGAATATTCAAACTATTTTCCAAAATGGCAGCGCCATTTTACATTTCTACTATAAAATGTGTGAGGGCTTTAGTTTTCCCACATTCTTCTCAACACTCATTAGTTTTCTTCTTCTCCTTGCTTATAGCCATCCTACTGGGTATGGAGTGGTGTCTCATCCTGGTTTTCATTTGCATCTCCCAAATGGATGTTGAGCACGTATCATGTGCTTACTGGCCACATGAATAGCTTCTTTGGAGAAATGTCTATTTTAATTATTTTGAAATAGATTAAAGAAACTAATTTTTAATTGGATTATTTGTCTTTTTCTTATTGAGATGTAGGAATCTTAAACAGAAACTTGGGATGAGAGGAAGCCAACCAGAGACTATTCTGAGCTTGATGTTTCCTGAAGACCTCCAGATGATTCTCAGCCATTATGAAATCTTGTCTCTTGGGACCTCCACATTTAGGTACTTTCCGCAAAAACACCAATATGTCCTTGTTTTCCTGCTTTATCTGCTTTATCAGTTTCTTGATCTGGTCCTTTTAACAAATGTTTCTCATACTTAGGCATCTAATGAGGTTTGAATACAGATTTCTAGAAACTTGTCTTTCTTCATAGCACCTCCTCTCCTCGATTCTCCCTCCCCCAGCACCATGCAGATGGCCATTATTGGTAGGTGGTGAGAAGCTGATCTGCCATGATAAAGGCCAACCAAAACCTTCACCATCTGGAAGTGAGCTTTTAAGGGAAGATGATCTGTCAATGTCTCCTCATGTGAGCTAAGTGACTAAGTCTTTATATTTCCACACAAACTCCTTTGTTCATCACTAGATACAGGTAACCTAGGGAGGGCAGGACCTTATGTAAAGAGGCCACACCCTGCAGCTGAAGCTGACCCTGAAGGAGCTGCAGGCTGGAGGCTCTACACTCACCACCTGCTCCACCTGGGCAGCGCATTCATTCTTGAAAGAGAATCAGGGTGGCACATCTGGGTGACTGTCACACCTCCCATGCTAAACCATGTAAAAGAAAATGTATTCTTTCTTACCGTGAACAAATTGATGCATACTGAAATTTTACAATTCAGACATTAATTTAAATGCAAATGTTCCTGAGAAGTAGCCCCTTGAGCTAGTACCATCTATTGATTCCTTGGTAAAACAACTTCTTTGCCAGTTTAAAAGGGATCAGGAATGCATTAAACACAGGAGCCAAACAGCATGGTGCAGTGAGGTGAAGAGCACAAACCAATGCCACAATTTTGTGTTGACCGTCTTTTCATTTTACAGATGAGAAGAGCAAGGTCCTGAGAAGTGAAATGCCTAGGCAGGACCCTCCAACTGCTGAAGCCACAACTGAGCCTCTGCCTCTGAATTATCCTTCTTGCCTCTTCTCACCAAGCATGTTAAGAATTGTAGGGCAACTGCCAACAGAGACAGAGTATTTCTCTTTAATATGCATCATGGTACTGCACCTGAAAAAAAATCTTTCTTTGGGTTTCACTTATAAACAGAACAGAGCTGCAGTGCCAGAGAAGTGAACTCATTGCTATGCCTGCATGGACTGTGAGGAATAATGGTTTACTAGTGTGGGAAAACACAAAACAACGTCTCCAAATCTTAATTATAAATCGCTCAGGTGGGATAATGAATCCTGATTGCTTATTTCCCAGTGTGGCTATGAAATTTTAAGAAGATCTAGTGAGTGTGCAATATATTTCCACGTAACAATAAGCAGGCACTTATTTTAGAAATTCTTTCAGACCTGGTAATAAATCAAAATATTAAAGAACCAGACTGCCTGGGCCCTGACCAGCTGCAAGTTTTCTTCTAGCTGCACCATCAATGTATACTAGGTGAAAACCAGGCTTCCCTTTAGGGTTAAGATCACTTCCCAAATCCCCAGATGTATACCTTCATTGATATGATATTTGCTGGATGTGACTTATTGAAGTCCACTGGGTTTAGAAATTACTTTGGACTATTGCACAGCAATGTGTTGTGTTTGCTATTGGATTTATTTTATTATGGGCAATTCCTATTTATTGGGCTCTTAATAAATAATGTTCCTTCTAGGGTTACCAATCTTTTTTTTTTTTTTTTTTTTACTTTTAAAGTATGTTTTTATTGATTTTTTTAGAGAGAGAAAGGAAAGGAGAGGTATAGAGAGATAGAAACATCATCTAGTGCCCAACTTGGGCATGTGCCTTAAACCTTAACCTTTTGGTTCCTGGATCAAAGCTCAACCATTGAGGCATACCAGCCAGGTGCCAATCCTATTTTCCACTAAGCATTTTATATATTTTATATACTTAAGGTTCTCAAATGATATCTAACAAATAAACATCTAGAACAACAATAAAAATGTGCTCTAATAAAAGCAACACCAAAACAAAAGAGCAGCAACAATAGCAACAAAAACAGTAGGTTATATGTGAAGCAGGTGGCAGAGAGAACTGGCAGTAGGAGAGCACATGGCCCAGCTGTCTCAAGAGAGGCCCCGACTTTTGGCACTGAGTGTTGATCCTTCCTTAATTACTGGGTTTAGTGACCTGAGAAAGAGTCCACAGTGAGAAAGCTTACCTCAGTCCTGCTTCCTATTCCTGCGCTCAAGCCAGCTGGGGTCCCCCGGGCTAGTTTAAATTCTAGCAAAAATCTCATACCAATGCAACCTTTACATAATACAAGATATTTATCTTGGCTCCAAAAAAATGTAAGCATCTTTTATAGTTCACATGACATTAAAAACATGTTTAAACTTGGGATATTGGTCTACTGGAATTATTCCATACTGATGTATTTGTGGTGATTTAGAATTTATTTACTTATTTCTTGTACTAGTAGTTCCTCACTGTTAACATCTCATTCATTCTTCCACATTTATTGAGTAGGAAGTAAGGTGGGGAGGAGAGGTAACTCAAAGTCTAAGTGACTTTATGCATCCCTTAATCATAGCACTGTGGTGCCAAGGGCTAACTTGCTAGACATGATTATCACGCTGTCCTTCCTGTAAAACAGTGACTCTAATGACCTGCTGAGAGCAGGACCTATGCAATGACTTGCTTTCAAGGGAGAGCTGAGTTCTTCCACTCTTTCCTGACCTCTCAATGTGTGGCTACAGAGAGAAAGTGCTTTTCTCTGGCCTAATTAACTCGGTGCCCAAACCAAGTGAGTCAAACAGTTTAAAGAAACAATTCTCTTTTAACTCTCAAGTAGAGTTGATCTGTGAAAAATACCTGCGGGCTTTGTGCCAAATTAGGTAAATTATATGAATAGAGGGCTAGTTCCTCATTACTGAAAGATGAAAGGTCTCAAATTAGGAAAGAAACTCAAGTTTAAAAAATGTAATATCCAAACTTTCTGAAATTAATAAAAATTGAGTGAATGTGGTATTGAATGTGTAGATATAATCATTTTAACACTCAGCAAAATCTTATAACTAAAATTTTATTATTCAAAAACACATTCTATGTAATATCTTTCCTTAGAAAGATATATTTTCTTTCTAATGCCTATAGTCCTCTTGTTTTGATAGAAAAGATGTTTTATTCCTTTTAGACACATGCATTTATCCATTCATTGGACATTTATCAAGCAGGAAATTGCTGGTACGTGAAAATGAATAAGCTATAACTATTTCCTGTCCTCAAGGAACTTACAATGTAGGCAAGGATGGGTCATTAATTAATTTATCAATATGACTTATGGGAAGTCTAACAAATGGAGAGTACATTCTCTCGCTTTATGAGACATCACAAAGAGCTATGAAGAATCAGGTTCAATCTTCTTTCCCAGGCCAGACTAAATACATTACTTTTCAGAGTAATGACATATTTCCATGATGCATGTTTTTCTGAATGTAACTTATTACTACACTAGGGGCCCGGTGCACGAAATTCGTGCACGGGGGTGGGGGGTGGGGGAGATGGTCCTTCAGCCTGACCAGCACCCTCTCCAATATGGAGTTCTTGGGAACTCTCACAATCCAGGACCTCTGGTTCTTAACCACTAACCTGCCTGCCTGCCTGAACCACTCTGCCTGCTTCCCTGCCTGCCTGTCTAATCCCCCTAACTGCCCTCCCCTACTGGCCTGGTCACCCCTATTAACTTTCTTTTTTAATCTTATCCCCTTCATGCACAATTGTATTTGACTTCCTTATTGGCTTCTTCCTCTCACAGAATTTTTCTCCTTTATGTAACACTTTTCCTACTGACTAACCATTTATAAACTTTTCTTTCCTCCTTATTTCCTACTTCTGTTTCATCATCCTTTTTCCCATTTTTCTACTACCCTTCTTCCCTTCCCACATTCCTTCTTTCCTTTATCTTTACCCCTGCCCACCCTCCCCTTTTCCTTCCTTCCCACCTTAATTTTTTTCTTCACTTCCTCCCTCTGACCTGCTTTGCTCCCTCCCCCATTCCTTCCTTCTTCCCATTCTCCTTTTAAGCTCTACCAGCTCCCCCTTTATAAATTTTCTTCCCTCCCTCTTTTTCTTTCATCCTACCTTTGCCATACATTCTTCTCTACTTAGTTCTACTGTTTCAATACCTATCTATCTACCTGCCTAATTATCCACTATCATTTATGTTTTTTTCTTTTCTGACTTCTACTTTTAAAATCTGTCCCCAGTACACAACTATACTTGGTTTTCATTATAGGCCCTATAGTTCCCTCATACATCCTCTTTTTTTAACTCTGCTGTCCATTGACTCTTTTATAAAATTCTTCCCTCCATCCTCTCCCCGACCTGGTTACTTCCCCCAAACTCTCCCTGGCTGCTGCTCTGCCTGCCCCCTGCCCATCTCTCCATCTCCTGGCTCCCCTGGGGGTTCACCCCAGCTCTGAAGGGAGATAGGGCCTCTCACAGGAGACCCCTGCCTCTGTGTAAGAGAAAATGGTGCCAGTGAGAGAGTGGGCCCAGGAGGCGTGGCAGCTCTCCTTCCCTCACTAAAGCTTCCCTCATTAAATCCTCCAGCTGCCCAGCCAGCTGGCCACCACTGCAGCTGCGATGGGCCTGGGTGGATCATGGGAAACACATGCACGGAGGCTTAGCAGCCTCCGTGCATGTGTGCCCCTGGACCCACCCAGGCCCATTGAAGCCCCCTGGGCAGCCGGCTGGTCCTGCCTCCTCTGTGGCTGTGATGGGCCTGGGTAGGTGGCAGGGCACACAGGCAAGAAGGCTTAGCAGCCTCCCTGCATGTGTGCCCCTGGACCCACCTAGGCCATCACAGCCCCTGGGGCAGCTGGCTGGTCCCACCCCTACATTGGCTGTGATGGGCCTGGGTGGGTTCGAAGGAGGCTTAGCAGCCTCCGTGCGTGTGTGCCCCGGGACCCACCCAGGCTGATCACAGACTCTGGGCCGGTAGGCTGGTCCTGCTCCTGCTGCCATGGGCCTGGGTGGGTGGCGTGGAGGCTTAGCAGCCTCCATGCGTTTGTGTCCCTGGACCCAACCAGGCCAATCGCAGTCCCTGGGCTGGCAGGCTGCTCCATTCCTCGGCTGCCACCTCTATTTGCGGCAGAGGCCTCTAGTCTGCCCCACTAGGCTGCAGTCTGTGGCTTCTTCCCGGCTCCTGCCTCCGCCATCTTGACTGGACTATTTTGCATACAGTCGCTCTGATTGGCTGGTGGGCGTGGCTTACCCCATCCAAAGAAAGGGTTAATTTTACTATTTCGCTTTTATTAGTTTAGAAAAGATTCCTTGACACCTATAAATGTTTAAAAATAGGTATCAGCACCATAATAAAAAAGTATAATTTTCTTTTTTAACTGAGTATATACTATAATTAATAGAGCATAGAATGGCATGCCATTTAAAAAATATGAAAGTCATGTTTATAGGGATTTAAAACAAAATGTCTTGGTCATTTTAAAGTAATAGAAGTGCTAAAGTGCATGCTGAGTAATTTCAGGAGTGCTTTTTTTTTCAGTAGTTGTCTAATTTAAATGGTTCTTAATTTTAAAATGTGTTTTTGGCCAAGGCATTTGATGTTGAAAAATGGCTATTCAGCATGCAAAAGACCATAAGCACTTTTCATAAGAATTATTTTTTTATAACCTCATGCATTTAAAAATTTTGATTTACACAAAAACCCAGTGGATCTGATACTTCATCAGATCAATAATCAATGTTCTTGAAAGTCAGTTAATTCAAATTTATGTAGTCTGCATTATGAAAAGATCTCAAATATATATTTACATTATAAATCTCAGTGATTCCTTCTAACTATTTTCCTCCCCAATGTCATTTATGCAACATTATGATAAAAATATTTTTAAGAACAGCACTGCTAGAATATCAAAAGATATTATTGCATAAATAAGTACATTGGAAATCAACTAAGGCTGTGACAATGCCACTAAAATAAAAATATTTAGTTGCTTCTCCTTACTTGTAATTTTCCTAATTATCAGCTCTAATGAATCAGCCATTGTGTGAAGACAACAAGAAAATTCAAAAAAAATTGTAAAAGAGTTTATAATCAAATATTTTTAGTATTTTAGTTGGTTTTCAAAACAACTTATATGACCTTTGTTAGTCCTCATGCAGATAAGAGGAAATAAAAGACACTATAACAACCTGAAATTTTCTTGGAATCTGTGGGCATATGATTCCACTGTGTGCTTCAGTGTTTAGAGTCAACAGCTACCTACCACAATTTTATAAAACTGGTACTATTTTAATGTTGCACACACATCAAGAACCTTTGGGGGAAACAAAAAACTCATTAAACCTGTCCCTAAATTTCATATTTATATTTCCCTAAAGATTATGTACTGTTTTTTTGAGTTTTGAAAGAAGCAAATGAAACTTATTTTCCAGCTCCATCTTTGAGATACATTTTTACTTCTCTGAGCTCTTCATTTAAAGATTATTCTTTATTCTAAAATAAGCCCCAAAGAAACATTATACAGCCAGCTTCTTTGAGTTTCCCATTTGGGGGGAGGATAAAATGTCCTCTGCTTTTCTAGGTTTATTCAACTAGTCTAGTCATCAAATAGATTGATTAACAAGGGAGAAATGAGCAAATTTCACATACTAGTATTTGGAATCCCACATATAAGAGAATCAGAGACCACACATACATGAGAGATTCCGAGACAGAAAGGGAAACTGAGGCATATATGACATTCTGAGCTAAGCATAAGAGGTATCTTGGGACTTCAGAGAGGAGAAATGTCACTTGCAGGATCATAATAAGGGCAGATGTTCAGTAATTAGAAGTATGGTCTGCCTTGTAGGCAGGTTATGAAAAGTTCTTTCTGTGATAACTCTTATTATGGGCAAGGCCCTTAATTTAAATTCTATAAGGGAGAGGTAAAAGTTTCATGTGAGCCCACAAGGTCTTGACTGCCTTCAGCTCAAAATAAATCACATGCCATAGTGGCACATCTTGGGGAGGCCTCTTCTGAACCCCTTCACCATACATAAAGCACATATATTGATATTTATCCTGGGCTGTAATAAATGCATGCACTGCTATGCCTCCCATCCCCACCTACACAAAACCCCTAACAAGCAACTGTAAACTAAGAAATTTCTGGTTTCTGGCTAGTCTTCTTAAGCATTACATAACTTGGAATTCTTTCTTTTTTTTTTAACTTGGAATTCTTGATCTGGTTTTTCCAGTTTTTTCAAAACCAATCTCCAGTGGATGAATTCTATCACACAAATATATATGTGTGTGTATACACACACACACACATATATCCTATATAATAAACCTTAATGTGCAAATCGACTGAATGGTGGAATGACTGGTTGCTATGATGCACACTGACCTCCAGGGGGCAGATGCTCAACACAGGAGCTGCCCCCTGGTGGTCAGTGTGCTCCCACAGGGGGAGCACCGCTTAGCCAGAAGCCGAGCTCATGGTTGGAACGTGCAGCGGCAGTGGCAGGAGCCTCTCCCACCTCTGCAGCAGTGCTAAGGACCTCTTGGAGGATGTCTGCCTGCGGGCTTAGGCGGATGTGCTAAAGGACCCTTTGAGGAGCAGGTCTAAGCCAGCAGGTGGATATCCCCCAATGGTTCCCAGACTGCGAGAGGGCACAGTTTGGGCTGAGGGACCCCCCTCCCCAGTGCACGAATGTCATGCACCTCACCTCTAGTCTAAACTAATAAAGGCGTAATATTAAAATTAACCATTTCTTCGGAACGGGTAAGCCACGCCCACCAGCCAATCAGAGCGACTGTATGCAAATTAGCTCAGCCAACATGGAGGCTGCCACTCACGGACCTGAGTAAATGGCAGCTTCCATTGCAGCAGGAGTGAAAGTGAAACTGCGGCCAGCTCCACTTATCCTGGCTCAAGCAAAACACATGTTTGCAACAAAATATCATTCATAGAATCCTTGGGAGCTGAAGGAAACAGCAGGCCTGACCTGACTACTAAGAATAACATTGTCTCATTATAGACACTGTGAGGTGAAGCAGAGAGGAGTTTTCCTTATTAGGAGTCCTTGGCTTAAAGGAACAGTGTATCAATTATAGAAGATAAACAAACCCCAGAACCTGCGTCCAGACAGCCTTGCTGGGACATTGGGTCAATGGGAGCTGTGGGCAACCTTAAAGCCTGAAAGTGCCAATCAGCCCATCACCCACGCTGGCCACAACCCAATGGGGTGAGGGACATTCCTGAGGGTCTTGGCCAGCCTGGAGATAGCCATTAGCCCATCACCCAGGCTGGTCAGGCACACCATCAGGTGGACATCCCCAGAGGGGTCCCAGATTGTGAGAGGGCACAGGCCGGGCTGAGGGACCTCCCGAGTGCACAGAGTGGCTGCAGGGCAGAACAGTGCAGGACCCAGGACTGGTGAGTGGGAAAGAGACGGCAGGGTTGGTGGCCTGCTTGGCAGCTCCTCAGGCCCTTTGCGGGGCACCGGGGAGTGGGAAAGCAAGCTCTTGGGGGCTGGGGGCCTGCTTGGCAGCTCCCCAGGTCCCTTCCGGGAATCAGGGAGCAGGAAAAGGCTGGCCTGGCCACGAGGCAGGGTTTTCCCTGCTTTCTGGTGGCTGGAGGAAGATGGGCAGTAGGCAAGCTTGGGAGGCAGGCAG
>PVJC01024746.1:0-25267 GCA_004026665.1 Murina feae | reverse complement strand
TGCTTGGTGGCTGCCCAGGCCCTTTGCAGGGCACCAGGGAGCAGGAAAGCAAGGCTGCAGGGGCCGGGATCCTGCTTGGCAGCTTCCCAGACCCCTTGGCGGCACCGGGAAGTGGGAAAGGAAGGCAGCAGGGGACGGGTGAGTGGGAAAGAGTTGGCAGCCTGCTTGGCAGCTTCCCAGGTCCCTTCCGGGGATCAGGGAGCAGGAAAAGGCTGGCCTGACCACGAGGCGGGGTTTTCCCTGATTTCTGGTGGCTGGAGGAAGATGGGCAGTAGGCAAGCTTGGGAGGCAGGCCACACCCAGCCCTGGCCACAGCTCAAAAAAGAGAACAACATGCAGGGGAGGGCAAGAGTCTGAGAGATCAACATAGAGGGGGTGCATGCTCCAAGCCTCCACAGTGTGCCTGGGGGCAGGCCCCCGGCAGGTAGACACACACAGGAGGACTGCTCCAAGCCTCAGATGCGGCTGGGGGCAGGTCCCCAGTGGTGACACACACACATACACACACACACACACAAAAGGCGCCTGACAGACTGGGGGCATCATAGGACATCCACTGAGGGGTCCCAGACTGTGCGAGGGCACAGGCCGGGCTGAGGCACTCCCTCCACCCCGAGTGCACAAATTTTTGTGCACTGGGCCCCTAGTTTATATATAATGTTGAGGAAAAGAGAATCTGTTTTCCAACTGCTAATTATTTGGGTGCTGGGTTTAATGGTCTTCTAAAGTTTATTTTGAAAGATCAAGGATAATTTTATTTGGGAACTGGTGGTAAAGTGAGGGAATGAAAGGAGAAAAAAGGGTGGAAACCCAGGAGGATAGAGAAACACATCAGTGGGGGTCACCAGATGTGTTCAAGAAAGCAGGCTGAAGGTCTGAGTCCAATAGGGAGAGTCCTTTTCTCTCTGGGCCTATTGAAGGGGCATCAGAGGGGAACTGGATGAATGCCCCAGAGTCTTATAAGAGAGAGGACTCTGCCAATTGGTTGGCCATATTTTACACAAAAGAGAACTTCTTGTGTTCTGCATTCAAGGTTGTCATCAGTGGGTACTCTTCTCAATGCAAAACTTGGCTCTCACTGAAGCCGCTCCTTATCTGTTATCTTCTCTAAAAGAACTCTGCCTGCCGAGACAAGTATAATAGAAGAATATCCACTCATGATAACCTTGTGTTGTTGAGAAAAGGGAAACCTCATTCACTACGGGTGGGAATGTAGACTGGTAGAACCACTTGGGAAAACATTCTGGAAATTCCTCAAAAAATCAAGAATAGAGCTACCATATGACCCAGGAATCCCTCTCTGAGAAACTCAAAATCATGTGTTCACATCCCTGTGTTCATTGCAGCATTATTCATGGTGCAAAGACATGGAAACAACCAAAGTGCCCTGCGATAGAGGAAAGACTGGATAAAGAAAACATGGTATACACTGAGTGGCCAGATTATTATGACCACCTCACATTTGTAGGCAAATTAGCTATAATTTTGCGCTGAAGTTGCTAGAGGGCCAGACCATTATAAACATCTGAATAGCACAACATACCTAAGTATCATTGCTGATCAAGTTCATCCTGTCATGTTGATGGCGTATCCTAATGGAGACGGCTTCTTCCAACAAGACATTGCACCATGCCATGGTGCTCGTATTGTGCAGGAGTGGTTTCAAGAACATGAGGGAGACTTTACCTTGCTTAGGTGGTCCCCACAATCACCAGATTTCAATCCAATTGAACATTTGTGGGACAAAGTTAAAAGAGCCATCAGGCAGCTGGTTCCACAACCATCATATCTCACAGAACTAGACAGTGCTATTCATCAGCCATGGTGTCAGATTCCTCGCATCACCTTTCAACATCTCGTGGAGTCAATGCCAAGAAGAATCGCCACAATATTGAAGGCAAAAGGTGGCCCATCAAAGTACTGATGAGGTGGTCATAATAATCTGGCCACTCAATGTATTTACACAATGGAATACTACTAACCATAAGAAAGGATGAAATACGCCATTTGTGACCACATGGATGGACCTTGAGAATATTATGCTAAGTGAAATACGTCTGGTAGAAAAAGCTAAGAACCATATGATTTCACAAATATGTGGGATATAAAACTGAAACTTATGGACACAAACAGTAGTGTGGTGGTTGCCAGAGGGAAGGGGTAGAGGGGGTTGAGGGTGAAGGGGGGCTACTCTATGGTGACAGAAGATGATTTGACTTTGGGTGATGAGCACACAGTGCAGTATACAGATTTTGTAACATAGAAATCCACACCTGAAACATATATGATCCTATTAACCAATATTACCCCAACAAATTCAATAAAGCTAAAGGGAAAATACAAAACGAACAAAATGCTGCCTAGCTGAGTCACATAGCTCTTCCCAGGACTCTGACCACGGTTTGTGGTCCATATGAGGATATCTCCTAAACTATCGGAGGAAAGCTCTTCAGATACCAGGTAGAGGGCGGCATATCAAGCCAGTCACCTATCATTCATTTAGCAAATATTTTGGGAAACTTTCCATGTGCCAAACACTCTGATATATTCTGGTAATACAAGGACAAGAGAAGCAGTGCTCCCACCTTAAACACTGGTTAGCAGGGAGAACTGGTTGAAACTTACACATTTAGGGCCAAAACAGAAATTAGGGCAAAAGGCTACAGAACTTCTGGAGCAGCACAGCGGGCGGGATCAGTTCTTCCTGGGAAGAGGCAAAGCAGACCTAACGGATTACAACACATCTGAGCTGGGTCTGGAAGGGTAAAATACTGCATTAGACAGAAAGGGAACAAAAGCAATTCGACAGAGTAGGGAATGTTTTCAAATCACAGTGGCATGAACATGCTTAGAGAGTCTGAAACAGTCTGGCTGAACCCAGGGTGTGGGAGAAAAGAACAGAAGATTAGCGTGGAAAACTCAACAGCACTAGACTAAGAAAAGTCTCTGCATGGTGCTTATCCTGTGGGCAAAAAGGAGCCAACAAACTATTTTAGGAGAAAAAATGTCATGACAAGGGTTGTATCTTAGTAGAATGAGCCTGACGTAAGGGCAGTGGAAGACTTAGTGGGCAGATCACTCCAGAGGCATGTCAGAGTCTGTGCCATGCAAATAGGGAGGAAGAGTTAAAAGACACATAGAAAATGGATGGGGAGTAACAGGAAAAGCACGTGTAGCCGTGTGCACGGAAGATAAAAATGAGCCAAAGTATAGCAAAAAATAAAAATAAAAATCATGAGTAAGGAGCTTCACAAGACCCAGGAATAAAGGTAATATGGGTGAGGTGATATATAAAAGTGTTGTGTAAATGAGGGCATTGAGTTTACAGATTAGAGAGTTGATTTTTGCAGGTAGAATTTTCAATGGAGTGTTCAGGTGAAATATGCCTGGAGTCTTTCCGCCCCCACCCCCTTTTGACCACCTTCTTTACTTGCATTTTGCCTTAAAAAGCTGATGTGTATATGTCATCAATGCACTTTCCTACTGTCTAGCTTCTATGGGGTTTGCCCAGTGGAGAACACCAAGATACCGGAAGGATGGAAGAGACAGAGGGAAGGATATGTATTTCCTTGCTCTTTCTCTGTAAGGGCCCTTCTTTTAAGGTAGCCTCTCCACCCGACTCTCTCCTCAGAGTCCCATTAACTTGTTCCCTCTCTTGGGCCTGGTGGTGACTCCCCTTAGCTTTATAGTGCTAAGCCCAGGTATTTGCACCATCTCTTGTACATATTTTCTTTATCAGTAGTACTTCCTTAAATAATCTTAGCTTTTGAGTGTATCTGTTTCCTATTGGAAATCAGTCAGGTGGAGCAAAAGAGGGATTTAGGAGGCAATGGGACATAGAGAGTGAAGACAGCAAGCATAGGCCACTCATTCAAGATGTTTAGCTGTGAGAGAAAACTTGAAAAAAAAATGATTTAAAATTTAAACAGAGATCAAAATGGAAAGAAAATTTTTAGGATTAAGAGTCATTATGATTTTATATATTGAGACAAGGATACTTCCCCTTCTTTAAATAACTAGGTTAATTATAACAAAAAGAAGCAAAAAGTTACACACAACAGAAAAAAAAAACAATCAATAAAGTAAAAAGACAACCTATGGAATGGGAAAAATATTTGCAAACTATATATCTGATAAGGGGATAATAATCCAAATGTATAAATAACTCACAAAACTCAATTAAATAATTCAGTTAAAAATGGGCAGAGGAACTGAATAGATTTTTCTCCAAAAAAGACAGAGACCAACAGGAACATGAAAAGATGCTCAACATCCCTAGTCATTAGGGAAATGCAAGTCAGAACCACAATAAGATCTCATCACATACTTACTAGAATGGCCATCATGAAAAAGACAAGAGATAACAAATGCTGGTGAGGATGTGGAGAAAAGGGAACCCCCTGGGCACTGCTGGTGGGAGAGTAAATGGATACAGCTACTGTGCAAAACAGTATGAGAGATCCTCAAAAAATAAAAAATAAAATGAAATATGAACCAGGCCCAGCAATTTCACTTCTGAAAATACAGCCAAAGGAAACAAAACACTAATTTGAAGAGATATCTTCACCCCAATGTTCATAGCAGTATGATTATTCACAAAGCCATTGACTCATGAATGGATAAAGAAATGACATGATGGAATATTATTATTCACCCACATAAAACAAGGAACTCCTGCCATGCTACAACAGAAATAAAACTTGAGGAACATATACTAAGTCAAATAAGTTAGGCAGACAAGGACAAGTATTAGACGATCTTATATGTGGAATCTAAAAAAGGAGCATCTGTGTAGTGCAAGCATGTCAAACTTGTGGCCTGTGGGCCACATGCCTTGTTTATTTGGCCTGTACCAGCCTTTGAGTTTGACATGCTTGGTGTAGTGGGTCTTTTACAAACCCCACATAGTGGCTAATGCTCACTTCTCCTCTAACCTCCCTGAATCGCCACATGTGGGAGATACAAAATGTGGAGTCAATGCTCTTGTTTTGAACTCAGACCCCAGAGAATGATTCTAGCACTATGAGCTCTAATTGCTGAGCTACAGGATAAAAGTGACTGTGTGGGCTTGGTTCGGAGTCACTCTGAAACCATGAAATGGAAATGAAGAAAGCTGCCATGTAATAAAACCAGGTAGAAACAGGACGAGTCATGCTAGAGGAAGGAATAAGGAAAGGAGGAAACAGGGCATGGCAGGGGATGCCGATAACATCTATAATTTGACTACTGCAGAATTTGGGCATCACTGTGTGATACTCCCATCATGGTGGACCACATTAATGGACAATGTGTTGGATTTTCCCCCCCAAAATTTAGCCTTCTGAATAAAGTATTGGCCTTCACAGAAATTATTCTATTAGGAAAGAAGCCTTCGAGGCTTCAGACTACAGCATCTCAGCACACTTAGAACGCTTTCCTCAGTGAGCAGTGCCAGCAGTGAGTGCTATGAGTCCACCTGGGACAGAGAAATCACTGAATAAACAGACATTTACAAATGACATATCTATATATGCAAATCCACTGGACAATTCATTGAGTCTCGCCAGGAGGCACTGTCCTAATTTCATATATAAAATGTATTAGTGTCTTATGATCTCTCTTGGTTTGAGGGCTTCCACATATTGCTATACAGACTCTGAAAACTGCCAACAGCCTTTCTTTTTTTTTTCAACCACCCAAACCCATCAATTACCCAAACGTGTTAGATGCTGAGCACACCATGAGGTAACATAGAGTCAGTTTTAAAAGTCCATGGTGTTTTTATATTGCTGATATTTCTAAAATGTTTCGAATAACTATAATCCACAGAGGAAAAAAAACAAACAAACATAGGGTTGCGCAAGGAAAATGTTAAGGAACAGTTACAAAATAAATGCCTTTTCTCAATTTAAGTGAATTTGCCTTCAATTTCCCAAAAGAAGAAGAAGAAAAAAGAAAACCAGAAAGCCTAAGAGAACATTGGAGAACTAGAGAAAATTACTTAAAACTACTCCTCAATTTTGAATGGCACATCTAAAGCCTAGATATTTATTGCAAAACTTAGGAGAAAATCTGGAATGAAAAACAAGTCACACTAAATGTGAGTGAATGGTATGATTTGTTCCACAGGTGTATCTTCACACCCATGTTTCTAATTATTTCAAATAAATGGTTCAGTCT
The DNA here is from genome assembly GCA_004026665.1 of Murina feae. Lineage (NCBI taxonomy): Eukaryota > Metazoa > Chordata > Mammalia > Chiroptera > Vespertilionidae > Murina > Murina feae. Next base: position 19,108 of record PVJC01024746.1, on the reverse strand, counting down.
CTCACCTGTTTAATATCAGGAATTTCAGCATTTTCCTCCTTTTCTATTTAATTATTCTAGAATATTAGGAAAATTTTCGGTCTACAAGAATTTTAGTAGGATTGAGTCCAGGATGCTAGTGTCTTGCTGCTGTAGAATGGTAAGAGTCTGATGGATCATCCCAGCCAACCTCTCTGATAGGGTTTCTGCTCCTTTAGATCTCTGTGTAGACCACAGTAGATTTTAAAAAAGAAGGATACCCCCATTCTCATTTCCCAGGGTAAGGGTCACCTTTCCTTGGGTTCTCAGGATCACAGCTCTTAATAATCACCCATTGAAGTTCACATACCCAGCCTCAGCCTCATAGGCCTGGATGAGGGCTCATGCATGTGTTTGCTGTCTAGCACACTTGGGAAACTCATCTGCTTTTCTTTCCAGTAACTGTGTTTCCCAGGAGGATGGTACGACATTCTCACCAATCGAAAGATTTTGTTACAATCCTCTCCGTAAACAACTGGATAGTTTACTCAAAACCTACCAGTTCAAGGTGCACCTCTCAATAATTCCAAGTGATAGTATATCTTAGATTACCATTTGAAATATATGGCATTTCTCTTGTATAAGAAAAGGGAAAAAGAAATAAAATCTAAAACAAACAAAATGTTTATTCTCTAGCAGTGCATTCTCTGGCAGGGCACTTAATCAAGTAACTTTTTGTAATTCCTATAACCATACTAATTGCTTTAAATTTATTTAAAAATTTTCAGAACTGTATAGAGAACAGAAACTAAAATCAGAGAAGTGAGAATTTGCTCAAGATGATACATTTACTAACATGAATGTGTCTGGACTTCAATGTAGATGACTGAGGTCATAGATTTGCTCCTGCTATCATGTTGCAAAGGTGCCCTCAAGAGTCTCATGATGTATATAAAAGAAGTCCACCATGTAGTCCTTACAGAGTTTGTATTAGTGGAAGGGGAGCGGGACAAGGAAAATACCAGTGTTACAAGACAGCACATAGAAGAGTCATAAACTTAATTTAACCAAGTATCTGAGGTATTGGGAGGATTACTTAAAAAAGTTGAGTTCAACACAATAATATTCATTATTATTAATACAGTTATGATTGACTGGATGACTTCTGCCTGCACAGCACTTTGCTTAGATCATGTCGATTAGATTACCCAATGCCAACTCTCCCGTTTAGTGTATTCCTGCCCTTTAGAGGTCAGAAAGCTAAACATTTTCAACATGACTTCTGTGAGTAACTTAAATTCCATCCAAGCAAAGGTGCCATATAAGGCTTGGGAACAGGTAGTTGGTAAGTGACAGGACAGAGCACACACATATAGACTGACCCTTTAGAGACAATTAGGTGATGTGAGTATCCTCATAGAACAAAGGTTACTAGATATTTGTTAAGAATACTGTCTTACTACCTAACCAGTTTGGCTTTGTGGACAGAGCATCGGCCTGCGGACTGAAAGATCCCAGGTTCGATTCCAGTCAAGCGCATGTACCTTGGTTGTGGGCGCATCCCCAGTAGGAGGTGTGCAGGAGGCAGCTGATCGATGTTTCTCTCTCATCAATGTTTCTAACTCTCTATCCCTCTCCCTTCCTCTCTGTAAAAAATCAATAATATATATATATAGAAAAAGAATACCGTTTTGCTAAAAGCCTCACCCCCACCCCTGGCTCTGTCATCTAGTATCTGAACTACTAGAAATTCTGTAAGATACTTATATCAAACCCACTTTCTGGCTAAAAGAGCTAGAGTTGTAGGAGATTATGGCATTTGCCATTAAGAACTTTGAAAGATACAATAATTGATGGCAGAAAGAGACATTAAAAAAAAACAAAACAGTAGTTGGGATTGCTTATCTGACCTTGTTGGTTTGCAGGTAGTGGTGGTCTAGCTGGCAAGAGAGATTAGACTCCTAGCAATCTATAAAACTTAATGGTGAAATTATGGCCTTTTGTCCAGGGAAAGATATACCCATTAAAGGCAAGGCCATTCTTACGTAGGCAATCTTGAAACATATAAAGGCTATAATGACAGTGGGATGGGCTGCTGCTTTCAACTGAACTGGAAAGCATAAAGCAAGAAAATGATAGAGGCAAGTTATGAAGTCCTATTTCAAGTCCTGGCCAAAGATCCAATAAGTTTTTATGATTCCTTTCAAAAGAATCTCATATTCTTCTTCAGTGCCAAATTCAGAGATTGGTGGTGAAATTTTATGAAATAACTAAGTCAGCATTCAGAGTCTTTTCAAATCTTGATAAAAAATATAGAGGTATTGAATGGGGAAAAGTTAAATATTAAAAAATTCTAACATTAGGATTTGAGGTGATTTAGTCACTTTGAGTATTCTGAACCCCTCAAAAATTTGAGTGTACCCAGACAACACTAATAGCTATGTCCCCCCACACCAATCCTGGGCTAATGAGGCTCTTCCAGTCTTATCTGAAGACCATGGATTCAGTTATTTTGCAAGAAAATGCCTATTGCCTTCATATGCACCTTACCATTTCTATAACTATAGTTTGACCCAAAAAAATTACACAAAGGTTCAAGTATAGGGGGAGAAACTGTTTATAATGTAGACTAGCAGATACCAGGAATGAGATTATTGAAAACTAGACACAAGAGTGGCTCACATTAAATAAAGTTGAGGTGCCCCAAATTTCTTAGTTTTTGAATAAGAAAACATATAAAAGCTAGTAGAGCTTAAAAATATGGCATGGGTTTATCAAGTGCCACTGGCTCACCTTTGTTTAAATATGTTCAAGCAAATGTACCATATAAGGCTTGGTAACAGGTAGTTGGTAATGTGATGGGACAGAGCACACACATGGAGACTGACCCTTTTGAGACAATTAGGTGATATGAGTATGCTCATAGAACAGAGCTTACTAGAACAGAAATAATAATGAAAAATGTATTTACTATGACATTGAGAAATGTAATGTTAGGGGTTCATTAAGGTGTTTGTAAAGCTCTATAGTGAAAAGATTTCTCAATAAGGGAAGAGAATAGGTGGAAAGTGTTGAACTCAGCTCTCTAGTGGCAATGGGACTGATGGTATTCTAGAATGACAGAGGCCAAGAGACAAGATTAGGAGTAGTTACTAAGTAAGCAACAGGTCTTGAAGGATCATCAAAATGGTATGTCAAACAGGTACTTTGGCAGTGGTTATGATAAAGGCATTCCTGAGACAGAATCATTTTGACAATACTTTAAAGTTCTACTTGAATATAACCATAATGAAAACTTTGCATCTGAATATGATGACCACATATAAAGCAACCATAATTGCACACCATTGCTCTTTACTCTATTCTTGCATTTTGAGAAGCCCTAGAAAGAAGAGCAGGCAGGATATCTGGGGAAAAAATGAGAGAGAAAATAATGTCACATGCAAATTGCATAAAACTTCTTCCTAGTCTTTAATAAAGCAATGTTTGTATTTATCTTATACTAGAGGCCCAGTGCACAAAAATTCATGCACTCGGGGGGTGGGGGGGTAGGGGCAGAATGGCCTCAACCCAGCCTGTGCCCTCTCTCACAGTCCAGGACCCCTCAGGTGACCGGGCCTAAGCTGGTAGTCAGACATCCCGCTGGCAACCTGGGATACCTTGGGGGATGTCCGACTAACAGCTTAAGCCCACTCCCCATGGGACATCCTTAGTGCTGCTGGGGAGGCAGGAGAGGCTCCCACCACTGCCATTACACTGGCCAGTCATGAGCCAGCCAACTTCTGACAGAGAGGTGCCCCTGCTGTGGAAGTGCACTGACCACCAGGGGGCAGCTCCTGCATTGATCATCTTCCCCCTGATGGTTAGTGTGCATCATCGCAACGGGTCATTCCACTGTTAGGGTCAATTTGCATATTACCCTTTTATTATATAGGGTGGGTGTGTGTTTATTTTATATATATATATATATATATATGTCTATATTTGTATTATTCAGCCTCTATTCTCTGCCACTTCATATATGTATTCATGCATGTTCATGTATGTAATACACATAAATCCTACTAGCGATGCTTCTCTGGTTGAACTCTGATTGATGCAATGAGTCATCAGTTACCTCACCTCCTCAGCCACTATCATAAACTTGTATGCCACAAAGTTGAGTGTGCTCAGCAGGACATCATCAACAGGAAATGAGATATGGAGGGTTGGCTCTAAGTATGTCTAAAAGGTCCACAAAAGTTACATGATCAGGTGACTGACATCTCCAATGTGCCCTTTCCTGTAGCTGTACTATCATTTCTTCTAAACTATCATCTCATAAAGAGTCCTCCTGTTAGAAACTGGCTGAAAAGAAAATAACTTTATTTATAGGTGATTAAGTCTAATGCGTTGGCGTCAGCCAAAGGTGAATTGTTTCCCTCTTATAGTCTCACACAGGGACAGCCAGGACAATAGTACAGATAATAAGTCTTCTACTGGGAAAATCATAAGTGCTAAATATATTTATTATCTTCTTTGAAAGAAGAGACTCTTGTCCTATGGCTATACTTCACTTTCATGTGTGGAATGGCAATGGTTTGTTGAAATGCTAGAGACTTGGAATTGAAGAAAATATTGAAAGATTATTAATAAGAAGATTTTGGTAAAGAATTCATGGATGCAATTATTAGAGTTGTCCAGAATATAAAAATACCTACATCTCATGCAGGTGCTTCCAATAATTAACTCTCAGTACTCATGTGAATAGGAGAATTGCCTCTGTTACTATATTCAGCTTCTAATCTGTTCCACTCCACATTTGTTCAATGAACTTATGAATAAAGGTGGCTCTGGTGACAGTGAGGAGAGTTAAGCATAGCCTCAAACACACAATTTCTCACTAGGCTGATCAGGTAACTGCCACTGCTGAGTACTCCGTCTGCCAACAGCAAAAATTAATGTTATATCACAATTGAGTCTAATATCCCAAGGCACTAAATGGCACTCATGACAGGTCAATTACATCAGACCTCTCTTTTTTTATGAAATTGAAAGTGATTTATTCTCACCAGAAGAAATATTAAATTTTGTACTATATGAGAATATGGACTTGTCTTTTCTGCATGCTTTATGTATTGGCTCTGCCTGTGGGTTCAACAGTTACTCAATTTACAATCATGGAATTTCCCACACCTTGTTTTTAACCAACAAGCCATTTTACAACCAGGATTACTAGGAATATTGGAGTCTGCTTTTACTGGACCTGGGGAAGACAGAGCTGGGGATACGAGTTCAGTAGGATGGAAAGAGAAATGTGGTGTGGTGGAAAGAACTTGCATCTTAAAGCCCAAGAATGTGACTTTGTGTCTGATTTCTATAACTTCCTTCATCTTTAACCACTGTCAAATTTCATAACCTTCATGAACTTGAGTTAACTTCTTTTTAAAATATGTAAAGAATAAGTCATGGCATTGTTGTGAGGGTTAAACAAAATACAAAATTAATAGGCTTAGCACACAGTGATCAATGTAATCATCTAAAACAGAGCAAGTTATAAGAATTCACCTCAACACTCTAGAAAATAGCAGAGGTCATGTTTTTCTATGAGTTTCATTATTGTTAATGCATATTAATCAAGATTAATGTCATAGAGGCAGTGTAATTTCATCTAGAAACAGAAAAATAAACTCTGCATATTTGGTTTAATATATATATTCATATTTTTTCACTATTTCCCCTCTTTCCTTGCATATAATGAAACTATTTTATAACACTATGAATAAAAATGAAGTTATACCAGTAGTAATAATTTAAATTTCATTGCCTTTTTGCCCCAACTACAAATTGCAAGACCTCAGTACCCCCTTCAGGTGTTAAACTCTTCAAATCAAAGAGTCTGGAGACTTCAAATGCTTTTCCTCTTTGTGAATTTCAAATATCTACTTTGTAGTTCACAAGTGAAAATTTAATTTCTTTTGTTCTCTTGCTTCATTTTATGTCCTTTGTTTTCTACTGAGATATTTAGTTGGAAAACTCTGGCAAAATAAATGGGGAAAGACAAAAAAGTAGGAAAAATGGGGAGAAATATACACAAATACATATACACTCCTATGTGTAAATGGAGAGAGATCAAATGTAGATGAATCAATAGAAATATATATTCATACACCTCAAGTAAATATTGGCAGTAAGGTATTTAGAAATAGGTTTTTTTCAAGAGGACTAAATGTAAATGTTTCTATAGATAAAGATAGCAAGTCATTTTGAAATGTGTCTTTTTGTTAAGCTTTGTTTTGGAATAGCTACCAAAATAGCTGAATAGTCATTCAAGTATAGGACCAGTATTTTGTGCATGTGTGTGTGTGTGTGTGTGTGTTTTCTTGTTTGTTTGTTTCTCTACATTTTTCTTTTTTTATTATTTCTTAAAATATTACAGAGTAGTACATATGTCTCTTCCCCCCACCTTGACCTTCCCCTGGCTTCCCCAACCCCCCAGTGTCTTGTGTCCATTGGTTATGCTTATATGCATGCATAAAAGTCCTTTGGTTGATCTATTACTCTCCTCCAACCCTCCCCGGCCTTCCTGTTGTAGTTTGACAGTCTGTTTAATGCTGCTCTGCTTCTGTATCTAATTTTTGTTCATCAGTTTATAATGATGTTTATTATCCATAGATGAGTGATGTCCTGTGGTATTTTTCTTTCATTGACTGGCTTATTTCACTTAGCATAATGCTGTCCAGTTCCATCCATGCTGATGCAAATGGTAAGAATCCATTCTTTTTTACAGCAGCATAGTATTCCATTGTGTAGATATACCACAGTTTTCTAATCCATTCATCTGCTGATGGGCACCTAGGCTGTTTCCAAATCATAGCTATGGTGAATTGTGCTGCTATGAACATAGGGATGTATATATCCTTTCTGATTGGTGTTTCTGGCTTCATGGGATATATCCCTGGAAGTGGGATCACTGGGTCAAATGGCAGTTCTATTTTTAAATTTTTGAGGAAACACCATACTGTTCTCCACAGTGCCTGCACCAGTCTGCATTCCCACCAGCAGTGCATGAGGGTTCCTTTTTTCTCCGCATTCTCTCCAGCACTTGTCATTTGATTTGTTGATGATAGCCATTCTGACAGGTGTGAGATGGTACCTCGTTGTTTTGATTTGCATCTCTCGGATGATTAGTGACTTTGAGCATGTTTTCATATGTCTCTTGGCTTTCTGAATGTCCTCTTTGAAAAGTGTCTATTTAGGTTCTTTGCCCATTTTTTGATTGGATTGTTTATCTTCCTTTTGTAAAGTTGTATGAGTTCACTATAAATGTTGGAGATTAAACCTTTATCCATGATAACATTGGCAAATATGTTCTCCTATGCAGTGAGCTTTCTTGTTTTGTTGATGGTTTCTTTAGCTGTGAAGAAGCTTTTTATTTTGATAAAGTCCCATTTGTTTATTTTCTCTTTAGTTTCCAATGCCCTAGGAGTTGTATCGGTGAAGAAATTGCTTCGGCATAAGTCTGAGATTTTGTTGCCTTTAAATCCCTCTAGTATTTTTATGGTTTCCCATATTACATTTAAGTCCTTTTTTCCATTTTGAGTTTATTTTTGTGTATGGTGTAAGTGTGTGTGTGTGTGTGTGTGTGTGTGTGTGTGTGTTTTAATGTATTTTATTGATTTTTTTACAGAGAGGAAGGGGGAGGGATAGAGAGTTAGAAACATCGATGAGAAAGAAACATTGATCAGCTGCCTCCTGCACACTCCCTACTGGGGATGTGCCCGCAACCAAGGTACATGCCCTTGACAGGAATCGAATCTGGGACCCTTCAGTCCGAAGGCTGACACTGACACTCTATCCGCTGAGCCAAACCAGTTAAGGCTAGGACAAGTTTTTTTTATTAACTGTTTATAGTAAAGACTGTACATAGTGGATTGATGCCAAATATAAATCCTTCAACTGGAATGTTAACTATTCTTTTTGTAAAGAACTTCTCAGTGATGAAAGCTGAACTCCTCTGTACGGACAAAGGGCTTTTTGATTCCGTGCATGGATGTTGGAGAGCAGGGCTTCTACCTCTCCTATGGAGGAAAGTTGACAGAAAAGCAGAGACCTCAAATATCCAGTTGAGTGCTTATGTGTTGTGTTATTAACTGTGCACTTAATTCAGGTAGACAGAGAGAGAGCACTGTGCCTTAGCTTAGCCACAAGGAAATGAACAATGTGCAAGAGGCTCAGAGAAAGAAGCAGTTTAGCCTAGAGTCAATTGGTGAAGTTGCCAAGATGCTGATGAGGAGCATGTAAGCATCCCTTTTAGTGAGTCTCAGAAATAACAGGAAAACATTTTGATGAAGGGCTCAGGTCCATCACTTCTCAATTGGCCAAATACTTACACAATTCTGTATCTCAGGAAAACCCTCCATCCTTGGAAGAGATGGATGGTTGGCCCCCTATTTCTTGCAGATATCCCTATATACTTGTTCTGGCCTGAGGTCCACAGGTTACTTGTAATAGGCAACCAGAGATGAGGGTCACTTATGTACTAGTGACTAAAGCTAGATGAATAGTGTCTGGGTTGAATTGTGAAGGCTCTTAAATTTTAGGCAAAAAAGTCTGTATGTTGTTTAATGGGCATTTAGATCTCTTTTAGGACAGTATGCTATTACCTGGTCAAATCAGACATGATGGATTAGAGCAGTGGTTCTCAACCTTCCTAATGCTGTGACCCTTTAATACAGTTCCTCATGGTGTGGTGACCCCCAACCATAACATTATTTTCATTGCTACTTCATAACTGTAATGTTGCTACTGTTATGAATCATAATGTAAATATCTGATATGCAGGATGTATTTAGGCAACCCCTGTGAAAGGGTCGTTCAACCACCAAAGGGGTTTCGACCCACAGGTTGAGAAACGCTGGATTAGAGGGAAGTTGGAAGAAATGGAGGCTACTAAAGAGTCAAGTAGATAAAGTGGGCTTAGATGAGGGTGGTGGTGGGAATATGAACATCTTCAAATGGAAGAATTAGATTAAAGAATTTATACAAAGAGTAGTAAACAAAATGTAGACTATATTTTTCTTTTTTAAATCCCCCCGCAAAGGGACCTGGGGCAGGCAAGCATCATCATAAAATATTGTCTAACTTCAAGTTATGTGACATGCAGTCCAGCTTGAGACAGACTAAGGCTTCTGTGGTGTTTCATGGCATGACCTTGTACTGTGATGTTGTAAACATACAAACCAACACTACTCTCCCATGACTCTCTTTGGGCAACAATCCCTTGGAAGACAAATATTTGCTCTGTAAGTGTACACTGGTGGTGGTTGGCAGGTAAGAATATTTTGAAAGAAATGTTATGTGGTTGTGTAGAACATAAGGGAGCAGCAGGACATCTGGAATGTATTGACAGGCCAGAAAATATACTTACACATTCATAAACACACAACATTTTTCTCCACTTTCACACAACGATATGCACACTTATACACTTACATACACATGCACATGCTTTTACAGTCATACACTCACTAACATGCTCATACAAACACCTCCATGCCTTAAAAAAAAATCAAGCTAGCTATGAGCAAAGAAGATTTGAAAGAAAAGGAAAAGTCACCTTTGCTTTGTTGAATTTACAAGAAACTCCTTTGAGAAGATTATTGATTTAGCATCATGTAAAGAGTTTCATCTCCCATGAAATCCTATCGACCCTCCAGCATTTACTGAGGAAACTGTTATCTAATGGTCCCTTGGAGGTGGAAGGTAGAAAGATCTCAACGACTGTAATCAACAAGGGACACCTACCCTTTAATAGCTAATCAGATTGTAAGACAACTGACTCTCCAGTTTCCTCTGCTAAAGAGAAAATCATCAGTTTACGCCTTGAGAAGTCATTGTCCTGCCTTTAAGAAAGAGAAAAAAGGTTGGGAACAAGGAACAGAGAAAAATATTTAGTTAAATGGGCCTTGCAAATCAATCAGTGCATGTGAAGTGAACATAGAAATAGAATTTATATACAGATAGGCATACATATAGATTTGTCTACAAAAGAAAGAGAGAAAGAAGACTGCAGGTGGAGGTCTGGGGCAGGATATCAATGTTCTGAGGGTGGAACATATGTTTTCTTTGGGAATTTTAAGTGTTTGAGTTATAAAAGAGTTGAACTAAAACAGACTTTAGAGATTCTTGTTTGACATATATAACAATGGCTAGGCAAGTTAGAAACGATTATGCACCATTATTAGTGCTCTAACCACTAATCCAATAATCTACCACAATAATCTGTCTACTCAGGAAAAGTAGGAGGAGGCTATCCAAAAAGCTATCCCTAGAGACTGATAACTTATAACCACAGTATTAATGAACAGTGACTTAGGAAAGTAGCTAGGAGGTCTGGGAGAGAGACAGGAGTAGACTGAATGATATGAGGTGGGAGAACTGCTAGATTATCTTTCTTTTCCCTCACAGCTCTTGCAATCTGACTTCTTCTGATCAGAGACAGTTGAGAGTTGATACCTTGAATGAATTTTCATGACTCACCTCTTCCTGGGATTTGTCTGCGGCCTGAAGATTTGAGGGAGGTACATAAACATGGCACAGCTGTTAAAAATGGTATGAGTTACAAGGTTCTGGGAAGGACACAGCTCTGAGGAAGAGTAGCACAACCATTTGGCAGTGGCCAGAGAGCCCCAGTTCATCTTCTTGTGGCTTCTTCTCATAGTCCCCTTCCCTTCCAATTGCCTAGTGATGGCAGACCATTGAGTACCTTACTTTTACCAAGGTCGATTTTTGTAAATAGAACTTATTGACCCCTGCCATTTTTCCTTTTAGGCTTCTATCTCATCTGATGGACACCCAAGGTGTTATGGCCCTGATTATCTTGCCATACTTCCTCTCCCCCTGAATCTGTTCATTCAAAATCAATATTCTGATTTTGAAGTTTATCTCAAGTAACCTCAAAGAAGTTTTAATAAAGACTAATTTTCCTAGAACACTAGTGAATATTAATTGTGACATGCCATTTATCCCCCGTCTTTAGTCTGCCTGGGAACTTGACGGCCATCTATTTTAAATCAAAGGACTGACTCTCTAAAGATGAAATTTTAGGCAGCATTTATTTTTGGTAAAGGAGATGTTCTTAGGCAAGAAGACATCTAAGAACCCTATAAATAATGCAAAGTTTTATGATTTGTACCATGATTATAAACCTTCTCTAAGTGCCTTAAATAAGCAATGCTTATGCATGCCTGTCTTCATATCATGGCATGAACAAGGGTGATTTGTGTGACTGGTGAACCTTTAGGAGCCTTCTCTGCTACAGCACAAATACAGCAGTCCCTCTGCCTTTAAAGGGGGCTAAGCTCTTCCCCATTCTCTAAAAGGTGGCCCCAGGAACGGAGACAACCAGTACTGGAGATCCCCAGGGTAAGTCAAGAAGAGGGGCCCCGTTGCCCTGACCGATTTGGTTCAGTGGATAGAGCATCGACCTGCAGTCTGAAGGGTCCCAGGTTCGATTCTGATCAAGGGCATGTGCCTTGGTTGCAGCCACATTCCCAGTAGGAGGTGTGCAGGAGGCAGCTGATCAATGCTTCTTTCTCATAGATATTTCTAATTCTCTATCCCTCTCCCTTCCTTTCTGTAAAAAAAAAAAAAAAAATCAATTAAAAAAAAGGAAAAAAGAAGAGTGGCCCCAGCCCATTAGCTCCCTCTGCTGAGGGAAAAGGGTAACTTGTCCATGGTCACACAGAACAAGAGGAGCAGGCTAACACCAAAGGTGCACCCTTTCATCCATAGGTACCTTACACTTCTGTGCTCTGCACCATGTTAGTTTTTGAGCTGCAAGAGGAGAAGCAGGAGTCATGGCCCTATCTTAGAGATGTAATTTTGGGTCAATTTGATAGAAAAGGATATTTGGTCCCACTTGTACACTCAGAGTAATAGTAATTATAATAATAATGACTACATAGTAAACACATATATATATATATATATATATATATATAGACATGTATGTATATATGTATCTGTGTATATAAACATATATGTATCCAAATATAATCTATAATATATGCACATATTAGTACCTTAAATATGTTAAATATATAAAATTTATATATATACACATCTAATTTAATCTTTAGAAAAATCTTGAATAGTGAGTTATATTATTCTCATTTTACAGAGAAATAACTTGAGGATAGTGATCTCTTCAGGGTCACTCCAATAACTCAAGTGAACTCAAGTCTGTAACTTTCCAGTTCTATGCCTTTTCTTTTCTATATGCCCTCAAACGGACTCTGTGATCACAGGCTGATCTCAAGACTGCTAATTAACTGCAGCTAAAGGTGAGTGAAAACTCTACACAGAGGGAAATGAATAACTTCCGTGACAGATGACACACTGAGAAATTTTACATATCTTATTTAATCATCAGAGCCACCAATTAGAAATTTGTTACTAACCTTCTTTTATAAGTGAAGAAATGGATGTCTAAACTATTTCCAAGTTAATTAACTTGGTAAGTGAACAGAAATAACAAATATTCGATGAAGACTTAATTGCGGTAGATTTTCAGGTTATCAATCCAGTTAGAGGGCTAGGATCTGAACCATCCTTGATAGGTAAGCAAGAGCATTATTCCCTTGAAGACCCACGTGAAAATCCAAATATTTTTCATGAGAAAGTTTATGCTAACACATTATTAGCCGTGATTAGTTTACCAAATGCTCACCAGAGGGGAGGGCCATATGGGACATGGATGTGATTAAGAGAGAAGTCAGTTAAGAAAAAAATTATCGCAACATGAAGAAATAAATGTTATAAAGTAACTTATATTTAAATATTTATTAATTTGAACAAACTATTAATATAGAATTGGTTTTTATATTTATAGAAGGCCCATGTGAAATTGTGTGTATGTGTGTATGTATATGTATTTATTTTTCTCTATATCTCTGCCCCAAGCTCCTGCCATGGAGCTCCTAAAATCCTTTCAATTTCCAAAGCGATAAGAACACTAGAAACATCTATGTTATAATATTTGTCTTGACCCCATCCCTGGCATAGGGTTTCTAAAACCCTTGTGATTTTTTTAGCAGTAGGAGCATCTTTTGTTCTATTGAGGCAACTCTAAATCGGCTCCTGAGTATCTCCTGATTGGGGTTTGGTAACCAGAAAGAACTACCATGATTAGAAGCTTCAAATTTTTAGCCCACACACTCATCCTCCAGGAAGGGGAAATGGAGTTAATCATTGATTATGCCTATATAAGGAAGCCTCAATAAAATCCCAATGAAAAGGTTTCACAGAGCTTCCAGGCAAGTGAGCATATGCGTATCAGGAGGGTGGTGCTCCATAAGTCCATAGAAACAGGAACCTCCCAGACATTGCCCTAAGTACCTCCTCTTCATGTGCTGTTCATCGGTATTCTTTAGCATATTCTCTAATAAACTGGTAAACATAGTGTTTCCCTCAGTCTATGAACTATTCTGGGAAATTAATAAGAGTTATAAAAGGGGAGGTCATCAGAACCTTTGATCTATAGCTGGTTGGTCAGCAGCAATTGCCTGGGCTGGCAATTGGCCTCTGAAGTGTGTGTCTGTATGGGGGTTTAGGAAAAGAGTTCTGTGAGGCTGAGTCCTTAACCTGTGCGATCCATGGAGTAATATTATAATTGAATTAAATTATAGGATACCCAACTGGTATCACAGGAAATTGCTAGGAAAGACCCTCCACGTATTTGGTGGCCAGAAACATCAGAAGTGAAACGTTCAGTGCGTACCAAGTGATACTCACAGGGAAGAGAAATATAGAAAGTAATGATGATGGGTCTCCCGACACAGAAGAATAATCAACTTTTTTAACAGTTGATGTCAGAAGTGAGATTTATGCTAGAGTGAGTCTGACTCACGGACACATGTGGTTTGGGAAAAGAAAGTATGAAAAGATAGCAGATAAATAATATTTGATTTCTGTGTGGGCACTTTGTCACTGTTTGTATTGTGCAGTAGCTGTGCTGCTATCAGTTACTAAAGGTAAAAAATTATCATTGGAATTTAGAAATGTTTCCAAATCTTTGGGAAGTAGTTTATTGGATAGATTTTTTTTAAAGCAAGTTAATTTTATAAAGGCAAGATATTTCATTGCCTTGAAGTTATTATATGTAATAACTAAACTAAAAAAAAAATGATGTGTTGGATCTTGATACTAGATCAGTCTCATAGTTCAGTATGTCTGAGTTTCAACTCCTAGCCCCAAAGCTGTTCCCAAGGTAAAAACTGTGCAGGGACAACAGAAAGTACCTCTAAGATCTCTGGTTCCCAAGAAGGTAGTCAATGTAGGGGAAGGATAAAACCAAGAAACAATTGTGAAGGAGCTGTTTCATTGTGTAGGTCAGTATCATCAGCTTCCTGAAGAACTTTTATTGGGACATATTGTGAGAGGAACTAATTTGGGAGTCTTTTCTGCAGTTTTGAACGTTGCAGAATGGAAGAGTATGTTTGGGTTCATTTAGGACCCAAGCTACTATGACACAATCACAGATGGCTCTATTTGACCTAGACACACAGGAGGCTGCACCAGAGCGAACAGCCAGCTTGCTGGACTGGATGAAAAACACTTCAATGCCTGTTTACCTTGCACTGTTCATTTCCTCCTATGAATAGCAAGTGGATCACACCAGAGGAAATAGCAAATGTACTTTGGATGTGAGCCATGTGAAGCTTGCTTTGTGATGAGCAGGATGTTCTCCCACTGAATATGCCTATTACCCAGGTCATGGTCATTTCTATGGTTAAGGAAGCCCCTTGCACATGAGTACCCCATATAACTGTTGCAAGCCTAAAGGATAACCCAGAAAGCTTTATCCAATTTGCTCTCTCAGCTTTTCTCCTGGTTCTACAGATGCTAATAAAAATGTTAGAATTAGTCAGCAAGAGAATGGGGAAAAGCAGATAAAAGAATCCAGAGACTGAGCTTAGCAGAGTGGATATTTTTAGACCATCATTAAGGAACTAGTGTCCCAGTGCACAAATTCGTGCACAACGGAAATTAATTAGTCCCTCCAGTGCGGGGGCTAATGTAGGCTATCCTGGGTGGTGGCCAGCTGGGCAGGACCAGCCAAGACTGGCGGGACACACCCTGGAGCCAGCTGCCTGTGGCTCAAAGGGCATCTGTGGACTGAGCAGCGTCCCTCCTGCAGGTGGGGTCCCTTGGCCTGGCCTGTGGGGATCGAGCTGAAACTGGCTCTCCAACATTCCCTGAGAGGTCCCAGATTGCGAGAGGTGGTTCTCAGGTGACACACCCTAGAAGTGAGCTCCCTCCTCTCTGGTTCTGGGTGCATCACCAGAGAACCACCACCGCCAAGTGACCACAGCTTAGCAGCTCCTACCATTGAGCATCTGCCCCCTCATGGTGAGTGCATGTCATAGCTACCAGCCAGTCAGACAGTCACTTAGCCTTTTATATATATAGAATGTAGATAACATGACTAAAGCAAGTATCAATAGGGGAAAAATAAAGAGGAAACAAAAAGAGTCCCGGGACTTATCTCAGCAGCTTAGAAATCTTTAGATGGTTATTTAAAAAAATGGGATGAATAAAACAAACATTGATGGAGTTAAAACAAAGGTTTTAATACTACACTACTAAAATTTGGGTGGGCCAAAGGAACCCCCTGCTGGCTTCCAATATTACAAAGCTCAATCAAGTGAAGCCTTTTTCTCCCAGTCTGAAAAAATATCTTAAAGCCTAAAAGCAGAGATTACAATTCGAAACGTGATCAACATTGTTTCCCGCTGTGGCTGTGGTCACATAGGTGAATCAGGTTAAACACTGAGAAAAGGGCCAGGGTACCTTGCCTGAACCTCTCACTGGGGAACCAAAGCATTTTGCACAAGAGTAGATAAAATAGCACTTTGGGGAAAGAGAAGCTTCTAGGACTCCTTAACACAGGAGTCCCACAAGCTGCGGTACCAACCCATTGGTGAAAACATGGGCTACAGTTAGATTTAAAAATGTAAGGGTTGATAGAATTATAAAATTTGAAATGTCTAAAAAGGCATTATGTAAGGAAGTTGTTTCTCCTTTATGTGAGTGTTTTAATAGATATCATATCATACTGGGAACATTTTTCCTTCCTAGTATTATTAAACCAGAACGTGCTGAGGAAGTCCTAATAGAGGCTATAGTTAGGGACATATGAGTTAATAGAATTACAGTAAAAGCTTGTAGGACATTTGATATGTTTAAAACAGGCTTGATGTAAAGTGGTTGTACCACTTTTACCTGATTGTATTATGTGGATGAAAACTGTATCTGATTAGGGAACATTTCCACTAGTACTTAGTACTGTAAAACAGAAGGCATATAAACCTACCCTTTAAGCAATATCAATTGCAAATGCTTAATGGGAATCAATAAGATTGCCAGAGTCCACACAGTGCGGCATAGAAACTCTAGTGCTGGTAGGGACCAGTTCTCTATGAAATAGCCTTTTGTGGACTACAGACCGGGACTTACAACAAAAATCTGTGAGTGCCGTCCACTGACAAATACTGGAACGTTAGACTACAGAGTTTCCTTTTGAGGGGCATTTGCTTCCTTGCTCTCTGACATTAATTGAAGCTACCCTGATGACTGAAGAACCTGATCTATCCATAATGACTAGGATGATGTCATACAAAGACTTAATGGAGATGGCAGTGCCCAGGAGAGATCCACAGTAAAACAGAAATGGTTTGTACAGGATCATGCTGCAAAAAGCATATACTCATGAGTGTGGGGCCTCTTTTCATCTAGAACTGACTCTGTCCCTGTGTGAAAAGCTGCTGAATTCTATTGTCACTTGGGTAGTTCCCTACAAATAGCTCTTGTCTGAACAACAAAGAGTGCTCTTTTTTTTTTCAGTTCCAAAGTAAATGCACAACATTTTTTGTGTGTGTGTGAGTGAAAGCTGCTGCATTCAGACCAGTGGATGGAAAACTCTGATTAAGAAGGTAAAAACAGGTCAGCCTGGTGAGCAAAATTGCATGCTGTTTTCCTAGCGGTGATGGAAGAGCTGAGCAGTGGGAAAAGCCGTATATGTGTGTTTTCCTGACTCATGAACAGTGGGCAGTGGCCTGGCCATGTGGTCAAATTAAAAGGAAACAGAAACCTGTACTCTTAAAGGAATGCCCATGTGGGGTATGACCTTGTGGAAATTTGAAGGTAATATTTTGATTTCCATCAGAAGAATTATCTTCCAGAATTGAAAGGTTATTAGAATTGACAAGCAGATATTTGCATGGGCTCCTTTGAGATGGGGACTTGGGTCCATGAAACGGATGGCTATGGGGCTATTTCAATAAAGCAGAAATGGGCTAAATCTAGATATAATCCTTTTACACCATCTGAGGTATAAAACCGATAAGCTTGTTTTATTGGTTGCTGGCAGCCAATAAAATGGTTCTGTCTGCCAGCAACAGAGACAAAGACTGGGAAGACTATATGGCAGATTCCCTGATCATAGTTGGCAAGTGATAGTGACATTGGTAGTCCTGGTGGGCTACAATGTGTCCTGACAGGGAGTGGACACTGATTCTGGGCTGGGCTTTGCTTACCGAGTGGTTTATAAGAACCAGAACAGAAAAGAGTGCACCACTTGAATTGCTGGCTATCATTTCTTTAGACCAAGAAACACACTTTACAGCCATAATGTCCAACAATGGGTGGAAAGAGATCCTCTTCAGAATACTAATTTGACAGGTAATTGGCACTTAAAATTGAAATATTGGATTTCTAAAATGGGGAGAGAGCAAGCATGAAAAGGCTGGTTTACATACTTTCATGAGGACGTGTTCATACTCAACATGAATGAGACTAAAGAAGTGTCTCCATTAGATAGACTTTAATGTCCATCTGGAGAAGAAGGGCTGGGGAAAGATGCTGACTTGACTATCTACTTGCCAAGGGAGGAGGATGCCATCATAAGGACTACATACTTATTTTTTCTTTCTACCCATCATCTATCCCCCCCTCCCTCCCCACACACACACACTTCATACAAGACCAGGGCTGCCAAACTAAAGCAGCTGGAAGCATGCATGGATGATTCCTAAATAAGAATCTACTTAAAATTTGTCTTCACTCCATTTGAAAAAAATGGAGCTACAAACAAATGCAGCTGCATTGCCTGGCGGTAAATAATCTCTCACTAATCCAAACTGGTAACCTTTCCCTATGTGAACAGAATGGACTGAAGAGGAAGCATTTACTAGACTAGTATTGCTGCCTGAAATCTAGACCAGCACAATGGATGAATTGAATGTCCCTTCCAAAGGTAGAAGAGTTTGGGTATAAATGATTTGAAAAAGGAATAGTGACTATAGATTCAGTAATGAGTAAATAAGTTATATACTAAGGGAAGTCTAATATTAACACTTCAAAAGAAGCTCAGAGAGAGAGAGAGATGATATTATATCTTACTTAGCTCAATTATATCAGATACCTGAAAGGGTAAAGTCTTATGTTGGCCAAGAGCATTTCTGCTTTCAGAACCTGAAAAAATTGAATTTTAACCTGCAAGTCTAAGTGACCTTGCCCTGGGAGACATTTTCCTATAATGTAATGATGAACTGGAATGCTTGTTTATTTAATAACTGAATAGGATTTGAGTAATTTTCCAGTATCTCTTGGCTTATATATCTCTTGGCAGTATATTTTGCTATAAGATATCAATGGCCAGACACCAGGTGGTAGACTATGAGATAACAGAAAATATGTATAAGTGGTCTCTGCCTCCAGTTCCTAGCATAGAGCTCCCCAAAACCTTGTAATTTCTTAAGTGATAAGAACACTAGGGGCATCTTTTATTCCACTGGGTGACTCTGCATGAGTGACTTTCAGTGGACTCTTGGATGCATCTTGGATGGAGGTTGGTAACTAGAAAGACCAAGCCATGATTAGGAGCGCAGAATCTTGAGCCCATTCCTCATCTTCCAGAGAGGAGTAAAGGGCTGGAAATTAAGTTAATAATTCATCATGCCTATGTAAGAAAGCCTCCATAACATACCAAAAGTAGGGTGTTCAAGGAGTTCCAGGCTGGTGAACACATCCACACGGGGAGAGTGACATGCTCCAACTCTCCGGGGACAGAAACAACTGTACTCAGGACCTTCCCAGACCTTGCTCT
>PVJC01024745.1:8384-25407 GCA_004026665.1 Murina feae | reverse complement strand
TGTGTGTGTATCTCCTATATAATAAAAGGGTAATATGCAAATTGACCCTAACAGCAGAACCACTGGGAATGACTGGTCACTATAACACACATTGACCACCAGGGGGCAGACACTCAATGCAGGAGCTGCCCCCCTGATGGTCAGTGTGCTCCCAGAAGGGGAGCTCTGCTCAGCCACAAGCCAGGCTGATGGCTGCCAGCACAATGGTGGTGGCAGGCGCCTCTCCTGCCTCCTCAGCAGCACAAAGGATGTCCAACTGAAGCTTAGGCCTACTCCCTTTTGGCAAGTGGCCATCCCCCGAGGGCTCCTGGGCTGCCAGAGGGTTGTCTGACTGCCAGCTTAGGCCCAATCCCCTGGGGAGTGGGCCTAAACCAGCAGGTGGAATCCCCCAAGGGGTCCCAGACTGTGAGAGGGTACAGGCCAGGCTGAGGGACCCCTCCCCCTCCTGAGTGCACAAATTTTTGTGCACTGGGCTTCTAGTGTGTATGTGTGTGTGTATGTATATATATATATATATATATATATATATATATATATATATATATATAATGTACGTATACACAATGGGATAATACTCAGCCTGTAAGTAAAGATGAAATACTGCTACTTGCAAAAACAAGGATGAATCTTGAGAATAACATGCTCACCAAAATCAGTCAGAAGGGAAAAGTCAAGAACTATATTATTTCACTCATATGTGACATGTAAAACTGAAAGCAACAAATGAATAAACAAACAAAAATTCATAAACATAGACAACATTATGGTAGTTGCCAGAGGGAAGGGAAGTGAAGTGATGGTAAAGGGTAAAGGGGATGAAATATATAGTGATGTAAGAAGATTTAACTTGGAGTGATGAACACACAATGCAATATACAGATGATGTATTATAGAATTCTACATTCTACCCATATAATCTTTTTAACCAATGTCACTCCAATAAATTTAATATTTAAAAATTACTATGCCTAGATGTCACCCCCAAGTTTCTGTTTGGGGTATAGCATGGGCATCAAGATTGTTAACAGCTATCCAGGTGATTCTAATGTGCAGACAAGTTTGAAAACCAATGGTATATAGTACTATTTCAAGCACTTGTTAGTTTTATTAAAGCTTAAGCTTTACCCAATACTTTGAACTTACCTCCTATACAGTTTCATCTACTCAAGGCACAGTGACATCATGAATTATGATGATAGGAAGGAAAAATTAAAAATTGATGTTTTCTCAACAACTTTTATTTTCATAGAGTTCTAACATGTCAGATCTAAAAGAGACTTGATAGATACATTCTAATCCAACCTCTTTTACTGTGTAAATGAAGAAAAAGTCCCAGAGAGATTTTTATTTCCTAGGGATATATATTTATTAGCTGTTGTAAAATCAGCACCTGTGAAAAAATTTGTTTTTAAGATACTTAAAAAATGTTCAGAGTACCACCTAAATTACAAATAAAAATCAAACCTTTATAGCTTGAAGTTGAACAAACAGGTTGAATAAAATGACAGCAGCTAATCTGTCAAAATTAAAATTAGATCTTATACTAGTCATCATGTACAATTTGACATATTTAAAGTTTTTAAATTGTAAAACACATAAGAATTACTTGGAGAACTTATTTAAAATGTGAATTTCTAGATATTTTCCTCTGATTCTGAGTCAGGATGACTGGTGGTGGGATCCAAGAAATTCCATGTTCAATACACTTCCAAGTGAGTCTAATGTAGGTGTTTCACAGACAAAAATTTCCAATGCTGAATAAGCACTAGACCACTCATCCTCCAACTTCCCTTAAGAGTTAACAGAAAAATTACATTGATTGGGTATTTATTGTTCCATAACAAATTTTACTTAACTGCAAATTTTTTAAAATATAAAGTTATCTAATATAAAGTTATCTATGGCTCTCTTTCTGAAAGTCGCTGAAGGAAACTTAAAAGCACATATATAAAAGGTATATAATGCTGGTTATCATATATAAAGTCATGCACTTCCACCACTGGAGAAATTAAAAATAGTTCAATAAAGTTCTCTTTAATACACAAGCATTGCCACCAAGTTATGGAATGTCAGCATTTAAAAAAATATATACTTTATTGATTTTTTACAGAGAGGAGGGGAGAGGGATAGAGAGCCAGAAACATCAATGAGAGAGAAACATCAGCTGCCTTCTGCACACTCCTACTGGGGATGTGCCTGAAACAAAGGTACATGCACTTGACTAGAATCGAACTTGGGGTCATTCAGTTTGCAGGCCGATGCTCTATCCACTGAGCCAAACCAGTTAGGGAAGAATGTCATCATTTTTAAGGCACATAACTTGTGTAAAAATTATAATGTGAAGATTGATTATTTGTAATTTAAATTCTTTATTGTTTAACATATTACATAAGTCTCATTTTCCTCCCATTGACCCCTCCATGGATGCTCCCACCACCCAGCACATGCCCTCACCCCCCCACACACACTGTCTGTGTCCATTGGTTATGCTCATATGCATGCATACAAGTCCTTTGGTTGATCTCTTACCCCCGCCTCTTCCCCTGCCTTCCCTCTTAGGTTGGACAGTCTGTTCAATGCTTCTATGTCTCTGATTCTATTTTTGTTCATCAGTTTATGTTGTTCATTATATTCTACAAATGAGTGAGATCATGTGATATTTATTTTTCTCAGACTGGCTTATTTCGCTTAGCATAATGCTTTCCAGTTCCATCCATGCAGTTGAAAATGGTAAGAGTTCCTTCTTTTTTATAAGCAGCATGGTATTCCATTGTGAAGATGTACCACAATTTTCAAATCCACTAATCTGTTGATGGGCACTTAGGCTGTTTCCAAATCTTACCTATGGTAAATTGGGTTGCTATGAACATAGGGGTGCATATGTCCTTTCTGACTGGCATTTCTGATTTCTTGGGATACCGTATTTTCCGGCATATAAAACGACTGGGCATATACGACAACCCCCAAATTTTGAGAAGCTTTTTCTGGGTTGAAAAGTCATCTTTTGCACAGCAAAGGAAACCATTAACAAAACAACAAGAAAACCCACTGCATGGGAGAACATATTTGCCAATGACATCATCGATAAGGGTTTAATATCCAACATTTACAGGGAACTCATACAACTTTAAAAAAAGAAGATAAACAATCCAATCAAAAAATGGGCAATGGACCTAAATAGACACTTTTCAAAAGGAGACATACAGAAAGCCAAAAGACATATGAAAACATGCTCCAAGTCACTTATTATATGAGAAATGTAAATCAAAACAACAATGCGCTATCATCTCACACCTGTCAGAATGGCTATCATCAACAAATCAGCAAACGACAAGTGCTGGCGAGGATGTGGAGAGAGGGGAACCCTTCTGCGCTGCTGGTGGGAATGCAGACTGGTGCAGCCACTATAGAAGACAGTATGGAGTCTCCTCAAAAAATTAAAAATGGAACTCCCATTTGACCCTGCGATCCCACTTCTGGGAATATACCCCAAGAAACCTAAAACACCAATCAGAAAAGATATATGCATCCCTATGTTCATAGCAGCACAATTCACCGTAGCTAAGATTTGGAAGCAGCTTAAGTGCCCATCAGCAGATGAATGGATTAGAAAACTGTGGCACATCTACACAATGGAATACTACACTGCGGTAAAAAAGAAGGAATTCTTGCCATTTGCAGCAGCATGGATGGAACTGGAGAGTATTATGCTAAGTGAAATAAGTCAGTCAATGAAAGAAAAATACCACATGTCCTCACTCATCTATGGATGATAAAGACCACTATAAATGGATGAAAATAAACAGATACAGAGGCAGAACAGCATTGAATGGACTGTCGACCTGCAGCTGGAAGGCTGGGGAGGTTTAGGGGTGGTTTAGGGATCAATTGAAAGACTTGCATGCATGCATATGAGTATAATCAATGGACACAAGACACTGGGGGGTAGGGGAGGAGGGGGGAGGGTCAGGGGAGAAAAATGGAGACCTATCTAACACTTGTTGTAATACTATACGCAATAAAACAAAATTTTTAAAAAAAGTCATCTTATACGCTGGAAAATATGGTATATTCCTAGAAGTGGGATTATTGGGTCAAATGGGAGTTCCATTTTTAGTTTTTTTAGGAAACTCCATACTGTTCTCCACAGTGGCTGTACCAGTTTGCATTCTCACCAGCAGTGCACAAGGGTTCCTTTTTCTCCGCAACCTCACCAGCATTTGTCATTTGTTGATTTGTTGATGATAGCCATTCTGACAGGTGTGAAATGGTACCTCATTGTCATTTCGATTTGCATCTCTCAGATGATTAGTGACTTTGAGCAAGATTTCATATGTCTCTTGGCCTTCAGTATGTCTTCTTTCGAAAAATTTCTATTTAGGTCTGCTGCCCATTTTTTTATTGTATTATTTATCTCCCTTTTGTTAAGTTGATCAGTTCCCTGTAAATTTTGGATATTAAACCATTATCAGATATAACATTGGCAAATATGTTCTCCCATGCAGTGGACTTCCTTGTTGTTTTGTTGATGGTTTCTTTTGCTGTGCAGAAGCTTTTTATTTTGATGTAGTTTCACTTGTTTATTTTCTTCCTAATTTCCATTAATATGAAGATTTGAAACTAGTGTGTTAATATTATTTAACCAAATATGACTTCTAATGGATTTAACTAACTCCTCACTAATCTGCTTTTAAACTATTTCAGGAAAAAAGTCTTCTTTAGAAACAATTTAATAATGTAGAAAAAAGTTAAGTCAAATTTCTAGGACTTTGCTAATTATTTGCATTTTGAATGCTGATGTTGAATTAATCACAGATGTCTATTAGCAATCAGCAAATTAATGGTTTTGACAATAATAACACTTCTGTTTTCCATTTTATAGTTTTTTTGTTTGTTTTATTCTGTTCTAGTGAATACAGGCTATATTATGAGTTTTAACATCAAAATGGTAATGCTAATAGCAAAATAATAAACTATTTACCTTTGTTCTGAAATAGACCGTAAACTAATACACAAGACCTTTAAATGTTACAGTTCAAGTTCATGAAAAATTATTGAGTGATTACTATGTGCAAAGTGCCACTATGCCTGGCTGTTGTGGCTCAGTGGTTGAGCATTGACCCATGGACCAAGAGGTCTCCAGTTCGATTCCCAGTAAGAGCACATGCCCAGGTTGGGGACTCAATACCCAGTAGGGACATGCAGGAGGCAGCTGATCCATGTTTCTCATCAATGTTTCTATCTCTCTCCTTCTCCCTTCCTCTCTCTCTAAAATCAATTTTAAACAAGAGTAAAATTAAAATTAAAATAATAATTTTTAAAGTGCCACTAATACCAAGTACCGTAGGGGAATAAATACACAGATACATATTGGCAGCTATAATATAATAAAAAGGTTTATATTTGTATTATGCTTCTGTTGGGGTTTATTCATTAGGTTCAAATGTAGATTCCTTGAACTCCTTGCCTCTGTTGAGTAGTGTTAACTTTTTGTTTCCAACTGCAGGATCCACTCTCAGATGCCTAAGAACAGACAGGAAGCAAGAGGAAGAATCTTGCCACTGATCATTTCCTTCAACAATGTTTCCTATTTTCCTATTTTTTTGTCCTGTCCCCTTGACTCCAGTATTCTTCCTGATTCCAGACTATTTTCCTTGGACTTCAGACTACCACTTTGCCTGCCCTCTTTTTGACCTGGTGTCTTTCTGCTTCTGTGACAGCCTAATGCCTGCTTGTCTAGTTTGCTAACTCTTGACCCAATCAGATTTCTGATATCTCTGTTTGTTTTCTTGTTAATTTATCTACTCCTTCACTAGCCCTTGGCACACATTGAAATCTCCCTACCTCAGTAAATTGCCAAGAGCAGTTGACCCCATAGCAATGTCCGAGTGCAGCAAGTGTCCAATGTACTACTGGTTAAAAAAAAAGAGCTTACAATAAAGGAAGCACTGAAATAAATAAATATGTCTATACATTTTAAATAAATGGAATTTAAAATTCCAAATGTTAAAAATTAAATATTGAATGACCTTGCTAAGGCATAACACATGGAATATAAAAATTAATGGAATGCAGCAACTCATAAGTATCAGTCAATCAACAAATATTTGAGTGCCTATCATGGATAAGGCACTTTACTTGAAAGGAAAGGATCTTTGTTACTGAAATATGTTTACTTTTCAATGAATAAGCAGTGTGGCAGAAGATATACCTTGGGGAGCCTATTAAAAAATATTCCTAAAAGAAATAAGAGGGGGAAAGGTTGTAAAATCCATTCCACTAATGCCCTAGCAATTAAAATTGTTTATCCTAACTTACTCTTGGCTAAACTGGTTGATAGCATATTTCAGCAGGGCTTGGAAAACCAGTTTGCTGTTTTAGATATTCTGAGAGAGGTGACTTTCAGACTTGTCACGTGGGATTCCCAAGAGTCCAGTTCCTCGTTCCAGTCCACTCCATGTTTATGAAAGTGCGTTAGCTGGAACAGTAGGGGGAAAAATGTCAGTGCAGGAAGCCATCCAACCCAGATAAGTTGACATGTAGAATAAAGTTGATGGTGTTATTTATTACTAAGGTAGTCTTGGTGAAGGGTTACGTGTGTGTACAGTTGGAGGAGGGGCAGGCAAAAGGGAATGTAGATAAGTGAAGTGAAATAGAGCTGATGTATTCAGAGCTTATGTTGCTTGAGGTGAGATCAGTTACCTGCTTGCAACTGAAATTTCAAACTTCTGCTTAGCGGGGAACTGCGTGGACGAATGGTGACTGATAGTTGGAAATATCAGCAGACATCTTAAATTTTATGCTCAAATGAACAAGCAATGAACCAGGAGAATAAGTCCAGTTGGTTTCAGCTGCTTGTAATTTTTACCTTTTTATTTAAAATCACAGCATCCTTTCCAGTGAATGCCTATGTGACTGTGCATTATTACAATGAAACCAGCAACTATACTACAACAGAGACATGTGAATGTGGTGTTTATGGATTAGCCTCACCAATCGCTAATGCTATGGGGGTCGTGGGCATCCCTAAGAACAATAACTACCAAGCCTGTGACTACAATACTGAGTTTACTAATACTGAGAAGCCTTGGATTGCACTGATAGAAAGAGGTAATTGTACATTTTCAGAAAAAATTCAAACAGCAAGCAGAAGAAATGCTGATGCTGTTGTGATTTACAACGTTCCAGAGACTGGGAACCAGACGATACAGATGGCAAATTTTGGTAAGTAATAGTACATAGGTTCTTCAAAAGAGATAATGTCTGTGTTTATCTTAAAATGGTATTTCCATCTAGAATTACTCTTGATCTGGCAATGAGGTATAAAACAATTTTACTTTAAATTTTCTTGCCTGGCACTACTTGGAATTAACTGACTATTACTCGATATTTCTAATCAATTTGGTCCAAGGACAAAAGCAATTCATGAAGTGTATCCTATTTTCTTTCACAGTTTTTAAAGCTGTATTTGTTTTCTTAGTGTGTATTATATAATTGTGTTTTAATAATATGAGCATTTACCTCTATAGCTTAAAGAAAGCAAATATTTTTATATCTTTGCTAATTTGTACTTTTCAGTTTGATTCAGTTTCTCATGCGAAAAGAGCTGTATGCATTCAAGTATGCTATAGCTGCAAAACGGACTCGTTATTATGATTAAACAATAGCTTATTGTAAGTATGAAAAATGTTTACATAAATACGAATTTGATTGTCTGCTGTATATACGTGAGACTTGAATCTGTTTGCGGGAATAATACATGTAAAACTACTCTATAAGAAACATTATACATTGAAAAGTGTAGGGCAGAAATAGGATAATTGTATAATTCACATCTAAAATAAAGAGTTCCCTTAAAAATGTTTACTTATGACTTCTTAAGTATATATAATCACCAATTTATTAACTTTATAAAGGGATTTGGTTCTGAAAATGACTATTTTTATTTTATAAAAAGATGTGACATTCCAAATAAATGATTTTGAAACCACTGAAGAAGTAGACTTCTGACCCAAGTTTTTAATACTGTGGGTGGGTATGGATATTTTTGACCCCAGACTTGTAATAATATCAAATAAGATAAGAGTTGACAAAACATAACATCAGGATAATTGGTATTCTCCCTGCCAAATTTGACCTCTGAAAAAAGTAATGTAAATTAAAAAGGTGTCAGAATTATAAAAAAGAAAATAAATGTTGGACCATTTCAGGTTGTACATATATAATATAATTAGGTACTAATGTTTGAAAAACAAGATAATAATGTTTATTATCTTGGGCAGTGAAAAACCAAGTGAAGTAGTCTTTCAGCAGTACAAAATTATTGTAATCTAGAGGCCTGGTGCACAAAATTCATGCACAGGGGTGGGTGGGGGGGCGGTCCCTCAGCCCGACCTACACCCTCGTCTAATCCATGACTCCTCAGGGGATCCCTGTGGGATTAGGTTTAAACCAGCAGTCAGACATCCCTCTCACAATCCGGGACTGCTGGCTCCTAACCACTCACCTGCCTGCCTGCCTGATCTCCTCTAATCACTCTCACTTGCCGGCATTGATCACCTCTAACTGTCTCTGCTTCAGCCCCTGCCACTGTGGCTTTGTCTGGAAGGACATCAGAAGGATGTCTTATTGGTCTAATTAGCATATTACCCTTTTATTAGTATAGATGTACAAAACTCTACTTGATATCTTTTATATTATATCCTAGACATTGCCAAAAGTCAGACATTCACTTTATTTTTAATAGCACTTCATAAATATTCCCTGTGTGTTCTTATATTTTTATGTGACTTTTATTTTGTAGAAATAAATGAGGCAGCTTTCTGATGAAAATCATAAATTAAACCTGTTCTAAGGAACCTACTTCCTTTATGTTTAAACTTATAGATTCTGAGTACTCTAGGTTTCCTTTTCCATGGACAATCACATTCTGCTTGTTCACTCCCTGTACATTTTTAAAGTATAAAAAGTATGAAACTAAATGGTAGTCCTGTTTTCAAAACTTGCTTTGCAAAATGCAGTACAGGCCAACATCTAGTGGAATGTAGGTACTCAGCAATTGAATTTAAAAAATTTTACCAAAGGTCACTTACAGTAAATTTCGCCAAAAGGCATGTAAACAGTCATTTGAATGTATTGCTCTGAGCTGAGTTTAAAAAACAAGGAAGTTACATTTATCATTAAATATATACCTTCTACATAATCAAGGATATGTGATCAAAACCTTTTTAAAAAAAACAATGTAATTGCCCATTTTGAAATAAACATATTGAAAAAATAGTATAATCATAGTAATTACAATAGTTAATGTGTATTACCATTTACTATATACCAGGCACTATTCTGGGGCCTTTATTTTATTTAATGAATATTGATATTTAACACTGGATGATCTCAATCCCAAAGAACTAAAATAGTAAGCTTAGTGTTTTGTACTAATAACACCTGTTCACTAATGTGTCATTGCAGTTCTTCCTTCTCAGAAATTTCCCTTATGTAGAAACTATTATATGATGCAGGTGACAAACACAGGCAAACAAGTGTGGAAAACTATGATCAGCCTCTAGGAAAGCAAAGTGAGAGAATTTACATTACTAAAATCATGAATGAAATAAGGATTTAAAGACAATACTATAAATAAGCAATTTCCAACCAGTGTACTGCAAGAAGTTTTAAAACATGCACTACCTGACTATTTAGTTAGGGGTACTGACCTCTTTTCCCTTAGAGTGTCAAATACAAAAAAATGACAATAACAAACACAACAATACATTGTGAAATTACACCTATTTTAGTGTGATGAAGGCCTAGGGGCAGGATGGGCCTAGAAAGGGTCAATGGGTTTTAAAAATTATACCTTTTTTTTGGTATGCCACAAAGTTTTAGTAGTTAGTTTATGTGTGTCATGAGATGAAAAAGGTTGAAAATCACTGCTCTAGGCCTTTAAAGATTGAGTCATTTTATTTCATAAGCCAAATTTTTGTTTGTTTTTGCTGTCTTTTCATTAGTGTTTCTTTTGGTTCAGGCACAGAGGGTGGAGCAACAACTCCTACTCTACAAAATATCATGCCTTCACCTTCCTTCACCTTATCTTTTATCACTCCTAAAAACCACCTTTTAAGAAAACCATACTCTACCTCCTGAGGGCTGTGCCACCTTTTCGTATTTCTTTAGTTCCCCTACCTCTTCATTCCTTCAGTCCCATTTTTCTGTGCTAGCTAGGCCTTATTAGTTTTTCCACAATGTTGCTTCTTACTGATGGCAATGCCCTTCAATGAGAGACCACTAGGAAAAGACCTGTACTTTAAAATGTTGAGTTTATTACTTTTTGCAACAAAGGGTGAATGCATAAGACGGGAAACTATGAAGTGTCTCAATAAAAGGGTGACAGAAAGGACTTATAAGATTTGACCTTGCTTTACATGATTTGGGGGAGAGTTTAAGGAAGCAGGCATTTGAACAGCCGTCCTATTTTGCTCAAGACTGAGTATTTTAAGTGCTGAAACCAGGAAATCCTTGGGTAAACCAGGCTGAGTTGGTCACTGTAGCTGGCTTTGTTCTAGACTTGGATGCTGACAGGAAGTGAGGATAATTCAGTGATTGGATTTCTAAATAAATCTTACTTGTAAGTGTGGAAGACTAACCCTAAACTAAAGCTATAATTAATAAAGAAGCAACAGTCACTCGTTAGCCAGGATGGCAGATGTTTGGACATTTTTGTGTTCTGGACATTGTTCATATTTTAACTGTATTCAAACATGATAATGAAGTGGTTTTGTTTTTTCCTTGATCTATCACAGTCATGGAATGACCTTTTCTCATGTTGATGTTCTGTGAAATTGTTTATGTTCAACAAGAAAATACCAAGACCAGATTGATAGTGCCAGGCCAGGTCCCAGATGTCAGAGGTTGCATGTCTCTTTCTCACTGACAGTGCATTATGCTCATGCCCTTACAGTTGTAAAAATATATTCTCTCCCCCTACTTTATATTTCTGTGCATCCCTATCCCCTGTATGCTGCCTTCAAGGACCCAAGCAAGTCTAAGCATTGCTTCTGCACCCTTTGTTTCTCATGCTTTCATGTTGAGGAGACAATGTCCTTACTCCTCTGTCCAGTCTATTTACAATTTCCGTATTAGGAAGATTATCTTTCTGAAGGGGGGGGGGGTTCAATCTGAGAAAAGCTCCCACTGAGAAGGAATAGTCTATAGTCTAGTACTTGGAGGTAAACCTTTAAATCAAAGTTTTTGAATTTGCAGTATGTTTTGACTTAGCATTTTTATGGGTTTGGAAATATGATATGTTTATGGTATCCTTAAGTAGCCATGTAACTTAACAGTCCTTTTCAAATGCTTCAGAAACACTCATCCAATTCTGTCCCAGGTATGCAAGAAAAGTCAAGACTACTCAGTTATTAAAGCAGAAAATTTGGAGCAAGTTTAGCACTTGCTGAGCAAACAGGTTTTGTAAGTTAAATATGCAGTTAAATAGGTAAATTGCTTTAAGAATGTAGTTTACTTCAGCAAATCAGTAATTTGAGAGAGATAAAATGGTTCTTATGTTTTTATCATTTTAACTGTGTCCAATGAAGTGATATTTGCAGCATTTCAAAATCCCCAAAACTTACCATTCCAGAGTAATTAAGTACATGGAAAGGAAGAGTTTAATCAGAGAAACAAACTCATGTTTTGGGGAAAAAATTTCTACAAATGAAGGGGGAAATTTAAAAAATAGTATATAAATAAAGTGAAAAGATAAAAACTTCAGTAAGGCTTAGGCTCAGCTATACGTATAAAGAAGAACTCAATTCAAAGAAATCAATCAGTTCTACTTTAAATGATCTCAAATCTGTCTAGATATATCCATCTCCAAGACTTCATCCTCAGACTTCTGCAATAATTTCTTAATTGATCTCCTTGTTTCTCTCATCCCCTTCTAAGCCCACTCCACACTGAAACCAAGTGGCTGTTTAGAAATAATAAATCACACTCTTTAAAATATTTCAGTGGTTTCTTATGGCACTTAGAGCAAATGAAAACTCCTTTCCATGTCCTTACCCATCCATGAATCACCTAACTTCTGCCTACCACTCTGACCTCAACTCTTCACACCTCCCTACATGCTTACGATGCTAGCAACACTGGGTTCATTTGAGTCCCTAAATTCCCCTAAACTCTTCCTGCCCTTGAGCCTGAAAGTACTTGATACCTTCCTCTTCTTCTTGCTTGCACCCTAGCCTAAGTCAATATCATCTCCCACCTGGATTACTTCAATAGCCTCCCAACAGATCTCCCTGCTACTCTTGCCCCTCTTATACAGAGTCTAGTCTTTCGTATAGCAACCAAAGTGATCCTGTGAAAAATGTAATTTAGCCCCCATTAGAATAAAATCCAAGCTTCATGCCATGTCCTACAAGGATCTTATTCCATGACCCTCTCCCCTACATTACAATGATTCAGACACCTTAGACTTCTGTTTTTAAACCAATAGAGAAATATGAGCAAGGTTTTACACATGCTGTTCTCTCTACCTAAGTCATTCATTTCTCCTTCAGATTTTTACATAATTTTTCCTCTAAAAATATAACCATGTGCACTATGAACAATCTATTGCAGCATACTATCATCTCTCATACTCTCTATTGCAAATGGCCTCCAACCTGACCTCCTGCTTACACTCTTGCTGAGGTTCCTATTTTCTCAGCTTGGCATTAAGACTGACATTCTAGAAATATAG
Organism: Murina feae; assembly: GCA_004026665.1. Taxonomy (NCBI): domain Eukaryota; kingdom Metazoa; phylum Chordata; class Mammalia; order Chiroptera; family Vespertilionidae; genus Murina; species Murina feae. Next base: position 12,671 of record PVJC01024745.1, on the reverse strand, counting down.
GTTAAATCACATCATTCCTCTATTCAAAGCCCCCAGCGACTTTCCATTGTTCTAATGAAATCTAAACTTTACCTGCCTAAAGGAGATTTGCATAATCTGGCCACTGTTGACCATTTTATTTTTATTTTTAATATATTTTTATTGATTTCAGAGAAGAAGGAAGAGGGGTAAAGAGACAGAAACATTAGTGATGAGAAAGAATCATAGATCAGCTCCATCCTGCATGCCCCACATTGGGGATCAAGCCTATAAACCAGGCATGTGACCCAACTGGAAATCGAACCATGACCTCTCAGTTCATAAGTCAATGCTCAACCACTGAGCAATGCTGGCCAGGCCCTGCCGACCATTTTAACTTAACAGTGCCACTCTCTCTCTCTCCCTCATAATGCTCTGAACTTCATATATTTTCTCTAATACCCAAAGTTTTTTTTCTGTGAGTCTCTTTTTGCTTGCTTTTCTCCCTATCACCACCATCACTATCACACATAACAGGTTCTTCAATCACAGTTTAAATGTATCTTCTAAAATACATAGTGTTAATACTCCCATCTACACTAATAAAAGAAAAAGATGCAAATTGATCATACCTTTGCAATGCCCACCAGCCAATCAGGAGTGAGTATTCAAACTAACCCAACAAAGATGGTGAGTTAATTTGAATATGCAGGCATTGAGCATCCGGGGGTGGGGTGGGGCAGGACATTTGCATCATCACCATGGTGACAATGCAGGTGTTCAGCACCGCCCCTACTGCTCTGGGCCTCTGGGCAGCATGGGAAGGCTGAAAGGCAGCTCTAGGCTGGAGCAAATGTGGAAAGGCAGCTCCAGCTGGAGCGAAGGCATTGCTGGCAGCCAGGGGAAGGAAGGCCCATTCTTGCACAAATCTTTGTGCATCAGGCCTCTAGTTTATATATAAGAGAACTAAGGCATAGAGAGGTTGATTAACTTCCCCATGGATATATATCTAGTAGGCTGCAAAGCTAGAATTTAAACCCTAATATCCTAACTTAGTTTATACTCTTAATCAGCACATGATACCACCTCTCTAGTGAGCATATAGTATGCAAGCTACTGTCCAAAAATGGTTAAAAAATGATAAAGGTCCTCAAGGAGGAAAGTGTAGTAGGGAAAACCGATATCTATCCAACTAGTAGAAGACAGAATGTGAAAAGCATTATCGTGGAAGTGTAAAGGTTACTGGATCTGAAGAAATTAAGAAATTCCAGGGTGTTAGAAGGGTCATCAACATGGATGTTAAAGTTTTAGAAGATGATAGCAGAAAAATCAAAGATTAACATTTGGAGATTTATCAGGTAGGTAATCAGAAAGTGGAGTATTTCTGCTAAGATTTTAGAAGTTGGACAGATCAGAATGATAATAATGTCCAGAGTATAGCCATAGTAGTGGGGTTCCTAAAGAGGAGTGGAGTCAAAGATCCCTGAAGTTGAGGTCAGAGTATTAGATGCTTAAAGAACTTAAGGTGAAGAGGATGACTGTGATCCAAATGACAAACTCTTCATGTATGTGGAGCAGTAACTACGAGGTTGTGCATGACCAAACAGGGAGAAAATAAATAGAAGGTGGTGAAATCAAATGCCATGAGTCTCTTGACTGCCATGAGTCTCCAAGAAGCGGGGATTGTTTTTGCACTAAGGTGATGGAAAGGTGGTCTGGAAACAATTATGTGGGAGGAGACCCCTTATAAACCTAAAATACATGGTGTACAGAAAGATGAACTCCCTCTATTGAAAATAATGGAGGGATAAGTGGTGTCCTCATGGGTAAGATGGATCAGGAATGGTAAAGAAATATCATAAGCCTTGGACTGTATAACCCTCACTGAAGATAAGAGAATTTTACCAGTCAAGCATTGTGTCATGTGACCAGAGAGCTGGAAGACAGTGGAAACTTTTGGGAAGGGATCAGTGGAAGAAGAAAGTAATAAGCAGTAATAAAGAGAGAGGAGTGAATATTAACCAAATTAGTTTCCCTTTAGGGCCATAACAAAGATGACATTAATGTGAGACCAGGGAGCATTAATATCAATGTTTCCAACTAAATTCTGGAATAAAGTTGTCTCAGACAAGTACTGAGTGCATTCAAAACATGAGAGGGGAGACAACCAAGATGGCAGCATAGGTAAACACCTATACTTGCTGCCTCACACAACCACATCAAAATTACAACTAAAAGACAGAACAACTATCATCCAGAACCACATAAAAACCAACTGAGTGGAAGTTCTACAACTAAAGAGGTAAAGAAGAAAGTGCATTGAGACTGGTAGGAGGTACGGAGGTGCCACTTTTTTAATCAGGAGGAAGATACAAGCTCCTGCTTGCTCTGAACTTCAGTTCCAGGTGAGACTCTGGGGGACCCAGACACGCACAGGGAGAAACTGGACTGTCTTGCATCGGGGCAGGATTGTGAGGGTGGCTTTCTTTCAGATGGAAGTGCTCACAGTGGTCATTGGTACTGTTAGGACCCTTCCAGTGTAAGGCTGACTGGAAGCCATTGCTGTTTGCTCTGCTCCGGTGATTCCCTGAGACCTCACCCCACCCAATTTACAACCCCACCCAAGCTGTGTGCAGTGGCTTTTACACATGAATGGCCTGTCCTTTCTCAGCCTAAAACCTGTCAAATAGGCAGCAGCTGGATCAGAGAGCCCCAAAGCTGGCAGCAACACCCTGCCTTGCTTCACAGCTGGGCCTCATCTGGGCACTTCCAAACCTAATACAAAGAGTAGGAATCTGCAAGTATCTCTGTATGGCTGACTTTGTACCTCCTTGGAGATCCAAGAGCCAGTGTTTCTAGTGGCCAGTATGAGGCCATACCAGATTACAACTCTTCACATACATAAGTGACACACTTAAGGGGCAGACTCAGTGAGCACCAAAGCCCCACTGAAACAAGTCCTAGCACATAAGGGTGTCTCCTGCACAGCAGCTCTTCCATTGTAGACACAGCTGGCCCTCACAGCCAATTGGCATGGAAGTCAATTCCTCCCAGTGACACCAATAGCAATCAAGGCTCAACTACAACAAGACTGTGCACACAGCCCACAAAGGGGTGCACCAAGGGTGTCCACCTCAGGTGATTGGAGAGGCTTAGCCACTGGGTCCTATAGTACACCTACCACACAGCTACTCTATCAATTCAAGGAGACTTAGCAGCTACCCAATATATAGAAACAAACACAGGGAAACATCCAAAATGCAGAGACAAAGAAACATGTCACAAATGAAAGAAATGGAAGAAAGCAAAATACTGGATATAGAATTCAAAACCTCAGTTAATAAGATTGCTCAAGAATATTCTATAAACCTCTGAGGAACTTAGTGAGACCTTCAAGGATCTTAGAGAGAATGCCAAAAAAAAAAAAAAAATGGAAAAGGACCATTCAGAAATTAAGCATACACTGACTGAAATAAAGAATAATATACAGAGATTCAACAGTAGACTAGAGGATCCCAATAATCAAGTCAAAGATTTGAAATATGAAGAAGCAAAAAACACCCAACCGGAAGAGCAAAAAGAAAAAAGAATCCAACAATATGAAGATAGTGTAAGGAACCTTCAAACGTACCAACATCTGAATTATGGGAGTGCCAGAAGAAGAGAGAGAACAAGATATTGAAAACCTATTTGAAGAAATAATGACAGAAAATTTCCTCTAGACTTACAAGTCCAGGAAGTGCAGAGAACCCTAAACAGGAGGACCACACCAAGACACATCATAATTAAAATGCCAAGGGCAAAAGACAAAGAGAGAATCTTAAAAGCAGCAAGAGAAACACAGTTACCTACAAAGGAGTACCCATGCGACTGTCAGCTGATTTCTCAACAGAAACTATGCAGGCCAGAAGGGAGTAGCAAGAAATATTCAAAGTGATGAATAGCAAGAACCTACAACCAAGATTACTCTACTCAGCAAAGCTATAATTTAGAATTGAAGGTCAGATAAAGAACTTCACAGACAAGAAAAAGCTAAAGGAGTTCATTACAACTAAACCAGTATTATGTGAAATGCTGAAGGTTATTCTTTAGGAAGAGGAGGAAGAAGAAAAAGGTAAAGATAAAAAATTATGAACAAAAAAGTGACAACAAATACATATCTATCAACGAGTGAATCTAAAATCAAATGAATAAAAAATCTGATGAATAGAATAAACTGGTGAATGTAATAGACTCAGGGAGCAGACTGACAATATTTGGGGGGAAGGGCAGGGGGGGTTCTGGAAGAGATTGGACAAAAACTTTACACCTATGGACAAGAACAGTGGG